>JACEFZ010010580.1:25000-52500 GCA_014155875.1 Cepaea nemoralis
TGATCATTATGAGTACACTTTGACACGGCCATAAACAAAACGGTGCAGTTTATAACATTAACATTTCTGACAGACTTTCTCTTCGCTTGTTTTATCATATTTAAAACATATCCGGTCAATCAGCGTCTATATCAAACGTGTTACACTTTTGGAACATGTATACCTAACACAAACAAAAATTATTCTACCTCATCCAAAAATAAGCTTAGAAAGTTCAGTTTGAATGTTCATATTTATATTTGCTCCAAAAGAAACAGATTCTTCAACGTGGCATCATTGTCTGCAAGGGGGAATTGGAAAATGGTAATGAAGAAAAAGAAAGGAGGAAATGCATACATAATTTAGAAACAACAGTGTGACCGGAAATAAATCATAGTTGATACTATAACATGACACGTTGTGATAATACAGAACCTGAGATAGCAAAATATGACGGGATGTAACTGTTTATTTTCAGATGACCATTCACGGGTCCATCTGCAGACTGACATTTTAAAGAACCACGGTGATTACATTAATGCTTCATACATAGATGTAAGTTGGTAGCTTTATCAGCTTTGATATATTTCGAATGTGAAAATTAAAGTGTATAGAAGTTTACCTATCAGCGGTAAATAATTACGGAAGATACACATACGAAAGTGAAATTAGGTACACGGATATTAGTAATCAAAGGCATATAGAGAGAAATGGGCATCTCTAACATAAAGCAACATCAGAATTAAACTGCGGAAACGAATTATCATCCCACATAACTAGCCTATCATGTTCCTGTCGGCCCGGTGGTCATGGGTTCGAATTCCCTTTGAGGCGGGGATTTGTCTTCATTGACCCGAGCTCACAGGTCGCCCAGCCTAAAATAGTATCAGTATTCGTATATTATTAGTATTCTCGTAAGTAAAGGACGCTGTCTAATATGAAACACATCACTCAAAGGGTGACGTTCGGTCTGATCATATCTTGCCAGCACCATATACCCAATACGCCATATGGTTTGCACATTTACTATCTTTCTAATATTAGAACTGGCCTATAGCACAATACAGGGCGGGAATATGGATTCTAAATGTAAGCGATACAAGGAACTCTGAAGCTTTTGAGATATGGTGTTATGGCAGGATGCAAATAATATCTTCATTTGTTGACACCTTGCCGTCTTGACAGCCGATAGTTTGTTACACTGCGCTTCAAAAAGCCAAACCATTGACAAAATCCAACCATTGAAGAGAGAGTACAAGTTTGCAGGGCACGCGCCTACCTCAGAATTAACGCAAACACACAACATCCACTGCATAGTGAAATTAGGAAGGTGAAGGGCAGCAGGTTAAAAAGAGGACGGTCGTGGATGGGTCAAGCCGAAGACATTCTTCAACAGGTATGTTCACTTGAGGACTTAGAAACTGGCGAGGAGTGGGTGCAAGTGCCAAAAGACTTCTGCACATCCTTTTCAGTTTGCATCCAACTAGATAGAAAATGCAGACAAGAAAATCCGGCTGCTGTGGAGGCTGAAGTACAAGCGTTGATTTTCGAGAATTCGCTAGACGGTGACGCATTCATCTACACAGATGGGTCGGTCGTCCGACATGTGAGAAGCTCATGGGCCTTTACAGCTCGGGCCGGAGGGAGAATTGTGAAGGAGGACTCTGGTGCTTTCACTGAAACCACAAGTAGCCTGACCATGGAAGTCATGGCAGTAAGTAAAGCAATAACATGGCTCGAGACACAGACATTCACTAGGGCTTGTTTCCTTAGCGACTCAATGAACATGATCAAGAGGTTAGAGGAGGGGTCGATCCGAAGAGAATGGTTGCTGCCTCTGAAGCGGTCTCGGCTGGCAAAGATTAGTTTCATCTTATTGCCAGGTCATGTGGGAGTACAAGGAAATGAGCGGGCTGACAAGCTCGCAGGTGAGGCTACTGTGGAGGGCGGACGCGCCATGGACCAGGCTGACATTCTGAATGCTCTACGAGAAGTGAGACTTTTGCGAGAACCAAGTGATGACTGTGAATCTACAACAATGGCCAGACTGCGGGAGCAGCAAATTAAAAGAGGGGTGGCCAAACAAGAACACTACGCAGGAAGCCAAAGAAGATTGATAAACCAACACAGAACTGGCGTCGTTAGCCGCTACACGCTGCGGGATTTGCTGAGGAGGGGATCCAAGCACTTATGGACTGAATGGTTCGATGTGCAACGAGGATGATCTGTCGACTAACTAACTAACTAACTAACTAGCTTCAAAAAGACTTAATAACTACAACCCATGGCGGTGGCGAATGTGACTGATAAAGCCAATTTCACGCTGTAAATGTTCGTCCACAGTGGATACATGTGAACACATGGTCATTTTCACCATCATGCACCATCTTATGTCTCTCACGCTCTATGTGTAATTTATCTGCAATAATTTTCTCCTTTATCTTTATTCCATTTCTGATATTTACCCTCTATGCAACAAGATCAGCGGCGACTTAATCCTGTCGTAATAAGTATCGTCCCTGGGGTGAGGGGAATCAACACCCACATTCTTTTAACTCCATATCATTATCTTGAGGATCTCCTGGATATCTGTCCACAAAACCCCATCAGTCTTTGGATCACTCTCTCTCTCTCTCTCTCTCTCTCTCTCTCTCTCTCTCTCTCTCTCTCTCTCTCTCTCTTTCTCTCTCAATCTCTCTCTCTCTCTCTCTCTCTCTGTCTCTCTCTCTGTCTCTGTCTCTCTCTCTCTCTCTCTCTCTCTCTCTCTCTCTCTCTCTCTCTCTCTCTCTCTCTCTCTCTCTCTCTCTCTCTCTCTCTTCTTCTTCTTCTTCTTCTTCTTCTTCTTCTTCTTCTTCTTACCACTGGACCCTGCCCCCTCTCATTCTTTTTCAAAACATACTACACAACTCTAGCTTCTAACAAAATGACAAATTAATTTAATAAGAACAGTGTCAGGTATGTGCACAGTGTGTGTGTAGAATGTATGTCGTATAATCTAGGGTGCATACAGAATCAGACCGAACAGCTCAGGATCAAAGTCTGCTTTCATCATAGTACCGGCCACACAACAGCACCATAGATCAAGTACAGGAGGACCTCACCAAATGACGGCCAGGTGTCGACTTCCTCCAGTGGCTCTTGGATAGTCCGGATGCCTGGTCACCAATGGTGGATGTAGCCCAATACTGATCATGAATCCGACACACACAGTGTAACTAATATGTCACTAAAAGTTCTGTGATCTGATAACCCTTGTACAGTGAAATAATGATTACTGTCACTTTGAAACTAAATGTTAGTAGTTAATTTCTCATAGGATTTCACCAATTGGAAAACACAATGTTAATTGGTAATGTCTCACAAGAATTCCCCATTTGGAAAACACACAATGTTAATTTTCAAGTTCTTTATATAACACTATTGTTCCTGTTACTGGTGTATTGTAAGTATCTTTTCTCTACTATGATGAGAACTACCATTGTTCTGTGATCTGATAATCCTTGTAAATTAAAATAATTGTTTACTGTCACTTTGAAAACAAAATGTTAATTGTTATTTTCTCACAGGAATTCACCATTTGGAAAACACAATGTTAATTCTTAATTTCTCACAGGAATTCACCATTTGGAAAACGCAATGTTAATTGTTAATTTCTCTATATAAATACTATTGTCCTTGTTACTGGTGGTATTGTAAGTATCTTCACTCTAATATGATGAGAACTACATCGGAGGAATCACTCTTAGATGATCGTCGGTTCCTGCTCAGCGGAGGCCAGGTTCTTGCAGACCCTCTGGGTTATGGGCCCAGTACAAAGGCCGCTGAGTAAAAACTGCCCTAAATGATCGAGCTATAATCTTCTTCTATGACTTGTCTGCTAATTTTTTTGGAAAACATAGTGGAACATGTTGAAGAGAGAATACCCGGTGAGAGCAACCCGATTCCGACCTTCATTAGGTGAGTGTAGGCCGACGGCCGCACTCAGATATTTAACAGAGAACTAAACTCTGGCATAAGGCAGAGGAGCTCATCACATCGGTCTAAGTCATGGTAAGACAAGGAAAGAATAAAGGAAAAGCGCAGATGCCCAGTAGATACCCTACTGGAAAATCCTACCATTTGACATTTCCCCTATCCCCCCGAATAGCATCCCTCTACCTTGTTCTTAACTCACTGAGTTAATTGATATCTCAAACTAGCTAGTTTAAGCAACGCGATAGCCTACTGCTGCCGACGCTCCTATAATAAGTTCTCACAACGCACATTACTACGCTCGACTCCTAAGAATAATCTAATTTGGGTCTATTTAATTAAATACCATATATTTATTCCCGTCTGAAATCGAGACCACTAAATCACACAATGGACAAATGTCCGCCGATGTAAATCAACATAAGACACCGTGATCTCTTTCCGTAATCAGAACAGGAACATCAAACACGTCCTTATTGCCTAAAAACATTTGGTCGACTCCCGCCAAAGGTGTGTGTCCAGACTCTTTTAAAACTGTGTCTGAATGACGTCACAAATCTGACTAGACACGAGGCGTCGAGAAACTATTTTTTTTCTCTCCTTTTCCGACTCGATGTAAACAAACGACCGGCTGTCCCGCTTTGATCTGGGGAATTGTTCCCGGTACTCCAAAAAGTCTTGCCGGCTTGTAATCTGGAGAAATCTTTCCCCCATAACAAAAAAATCTTGCCGACTCTCATCAGGACAGTCTGTCCCCAACATCAAAGAATGGCGGCTGCCTGTAGTCGAATGGCGCGACAGTCTTTCATCGATCGACAACTCCAAGAATTCCGCGACAGCTCCCAATCTGCTTTATCAATGACTGTATCAATCATGTCCCGCTTACACACATCATTATATCGTAATAGATGCCGACCCTGAGATCTCTTACACACCTGTAATTCACCAAAAAGGATGTCCTTTTGTACTCTACAATCATCCATCCTCCTAACGTGTCCTATCTATCTAAGTCTACGAAGACTGAGCATGGAATATAGCGTCACAAAACCTGATCTTTACAATACTTCAGTATTTATGATTTGGTCTTGCCACTCAATACCAAGTATTCTTCGTAGACACTGCATATGAAAGCTGTTGAAACGTTTCTCTTGGTGTGAGTAAGTTGTCCTGGCTTCACTGCAATAAAAAAGAGTACTAAGGACACAGGCTTGATAGACAAGGACTTTTGTCTTGGCAGTAAGCTTCCTGTTCTCCCAGACTCTTTTTCTTAATCTGTTAATTATTGTTGCTGCCTTACCAATCCTGATATTGACTTCCTGATCTAGGCATAATTTGCTATTTACCTCTGATTCTAGATATGTAAAATGGTCTAATATCTCTAGTTCGGCGTCATCAATAAAGAGTGATGATACCCATGTGCACCATGTGACATAATCTGTGTCTTCTTTTTGCTAATCGTTAAACTAAATTCAGAACAAGCATTGGAGAATACATATAGTAGACGTTGTAATTCTTCTTCAGAGTGGATCGTAATTGCAGCATCATCTGCAAAAGGCAATTATCTGATCAGTACCCTACTAATTTTGGTCTTGGCCTTTAATCTCTGAGCACTGTAGAGGTCGCCATCTGAGCGTGAGTAAATGTATATACCACCATCCTAATCACGAGAGGCATATTTCAGTAGAAGTGAAAAGTATATTCCAAAGAGGGTGGGAGCTAGTACACAACCTTGTTTAATTCCACTCTCTCTTGATTTCAAGCTCTTGCACCATCAAACTCGATTATACCCTTTATGCCTGTGTGGAACGATTCCACAATGGACAGAAGAGTTGGCGGGCAGCCAATCTTCTTAAGTGCGTTGAACAGACCCTTACGACTGACCAAATCAAATGCCTTTGTGAGGTCTATGAAGGCAATAAACAGTGGTTGATTCTGTTCACGTGATTATTCTTGCATTTGTCGCAATAAGAATAGCATATCAATGGTAGACCGGTTCTGTCGGAAGCCACACTGTGATTCGGGGTTGACCTTATGCAGCTCTTTTGTTTTAAAAAAAATGGAGTTAGTAATACATAGATCATTTCTGATGCAATGCTCCAGCAGCCTTTGCCCAATTTCATTCATGCCACCGATGTTGTTTTTTAAAAGACACACTGGCCATGAACTCGAATCCTTGCCCACACGAGCATTGAAATCACCGAGCATATAAATGTTGTCGTATTTTGAAACTGGTTTTTTCACAGAGTCTAACTCACAGTAGAACGAATTCTTCATATCGTCAGGGGAAGTGAGTGTCGGTGCATATGCAGTGATAATGGTGGCAAAACCACAAGAGGTTGCCAAGCGCAGGGATAATAGTCTTTCATTAACTCCAGCTGGAATTTCAATCATTCGCATTAGTGAATTCTTCACTGCAAAGCCCACACCATAGTGCATTTTTTCTGCCTGCTCCCTACCCTTCCAAAAAAAAGGTGTAATTGTTTTCCATGAGTGACTCTTCATCAGCGGGCGAGTCTCCTGCAGGCCAGCAATATCAATGTTAAGAGACTAAGTTCGGCATCATTCACAACCGTTTTTCTCACATCATCTATATTCGTAAGGTCAGAGGAAGATCCTGGACACATGGTTCTTACGTTCCAGGTTGCAAGCAGTAGCTTGAAGTTTCTATTCTTCTTGTTATTAATACCTGGTGCATTGGTTAGTATAGCCTGCGTTTCAGATGTTGTCCTAGCCCCAAGCACCCATTGAATCAGGCAGGTTGGGGCGGATCAGCACGAAATTGGCTGGTAGCTCACCAGCATCGAGGCGGGCGAAAGCTGATCAGTGACACCTGTAGGTGTCTCCTACCGTCAGAGGCAACCAGTGGCGCCCCATGTCTACGCCAATTGACAAGGCCTTATAACCCGTAACTGCTACTTCTCGCTTTGATTCCGAGACCGGTTAAGATCAGGGATGTAGTTACACCTCTCCATAGTACAAAGCCTGGGTTAAAATATAGAGACCATGTGTTGCCCATGCAGCATG
Organism: Cepaea nemoralis; assembly: GCA_014155875.1. NCBI lineage: Eukaryota > Metazoa > Mollusca > Gastropoda > Stylommatophora > Helicidae > Cepaea > Cepaea nemoralis. Next base: position 31,976 of record JACEFZ010010580.1, read on the forward strand.
ATCCCTCTCTCGGCCTGTCCAGTTCACTCCAGAGGAAAGATAACAGCAATACATCTGGAACAAGACAAGTTGCAGAAGCTGTCGGATCAGCAAAGCAATGCTCTTACTGTCCACCTGTCTGAGCTTCGATCCTTGATCAGCTGCCAACCAAGGCTTAGTGTCTGTTCTGCCCTGCTATGACATTTTGTCTTTAGGTTGCATTTCCTCGAATCAGGATAAGGCTTGTAACCTCTTAATTGTCCTCTTCCGCCCGTAGCCGTTGGCACAATGTGGGGTGTCGGGTTTGGTAAGCGCCGCCCAACATTCGGCGCTAACAGAAAGCAGGTAGTACCGTCTACTGTCATTACGGTAGCTCAGTCATATCTCACTTAGACCTGACATACAGCAGGATTCAAAGAATAAGCTGGGCAGAAAACAAATCAAATGAACACGTTTTAGATACATTGGAGAAAATAGATAACTATTGGCAAATGTGCGATGAGGTGGGGAGGGGAAAGGGGGGGGGGGTTGTTATCTTGGCTCGGTCACAAGATGAGAAGTAGGAGTCTGTTACTGGTGGCAAGAGGTAAATTGGACATCCTGGGAAATATAACTGTGTCAATATAACGTCGAACAATTTAAGGCGGGCATGAACACGTGATAGGCATGTGATATTGCGGCTTCTGGTAGTACATTAGCTCGATAATAATCTCCAGCAATGGTTAGGTTTATGTTTTCCTTCCTGACCAGTAATGCTCTGGTGTCGATCCAGCTTCATACAATCAATACATGATAGTTTTAATTACCCAGAGAATTGTTTGGGAACGGACCGTTGTGGTCAAAGGGATAAGAGCCCGCTAGCTCTTAAACTTCCTCTACGGTGATGACGAGGTAGCGGGATCGTTTCCTACACATGTCAATATGAATTTTAATGTTGGTTTCTCGTTCAGAAAGCAATGACAAACTAAATTTAGTTGCATATCCTTTATAGGACGTCGCAGTCAACACCAGCATTTTTTTTTTCGGTTGTGATCCCCTGGCAAATTTATGTTTAGTAGATTGCCATTGCCAGTCTCTCTGGCAAATCCCCTGCCTCAAAAAAAAAAAAAAAGATTGCCATTGCTTTCTGAACGACCGGTGCCCATCCCATTTCGTAAATAACCAACGCAAGGCGGTATGCAGCTAAATCGCCCGCAGCTGTATTTCTAACGCGGGTATACGGGATTACGAACTGCGTCCCAAACCCCATCGCCACGGAACCGGTAATGACAAACTGTTATTTTGTTCGCATATCCTTTACATGACATCGCTGTCAACATCAGCATCTTTCAGCTGATTGAGGGTTTCTTGGCAAGATTACCCTCAGTAGTTTGCCATTGCTTTCTGAGCGACCGGCTCACATACCCCGTAAGTTACCAACGCGGCGAGAACCGCTACCGATTCTCGCGCAGGTTACGTTACTCACGAGAATATACAGGATTACGGAGAAGGACGTTAACACCTAGGCCAGGTAGAAATGTCAAACTACTGAACGGAAAATTGCCTGGAAAATCAACCTGTGGTTGGGGTTTAAAGCACCGTCCTGAGAAGTGCATGCAATTAACACAAACACCCACACACAAACAGCATCGTAAGGAAAGACCGCATTAGCCCAGTTGCTAGCACACTTGGCTACAGGCCAGGTGGTCATGTGATCAAACCCCATATGAACGTGTATTTAAAAAAAAAAATTAACTTGGGCTCCCAGGTCGACCGACTAATGGTTGTGAGCAGAGACGGACAGCGTAATATCCATCACATCATGTATCACATGCTATTTGTCTATAAAATTATGGAGCTAGCACCTTAGCCAGTACGCTGCATGGCACCATAAAACGGTCTAAAGATAAGGTAATCACAAGTATCTCAAATTGTGCATTTGTGGTTGTCAAGGACCGTTTGCATTGCACAGAGGTACTTGCATACACAGTTAGTTAGTTAGTCTTTCCTCTTGAGCCTAAGGCGGCGCATAGGGCAGAAGTCCTGACTCTACATGCTTGGCGGTTCGCTGCTACCTGTTGTAGATCTTGGATGTTTACTTGGCCATTGAATGCGCCTTCTCTAATGATGGTTCTACGCAGGGTCTCTCTTGGTCTTCCCCGTTTTCTTTTCCCTACCGGTGACCATATGAGGGCTTGGTAGGGGAGTCTTGTCTTGTCCATTCTGAGTACATGGCCGATGTAGTTCCAACGGCGTCTTCTTAAAACATTGGACACTGTATCTTGCTTAGTCTCTTGTCTTATTTGCGTATTGGTTCTGAAGTCTGTTCAGTGGAGGTTCAGAAGTCTTCTAAGACATTTGTTCTCAAAATTATCTAATTTTTTACCTAAAGCTACCGTTGATTTCCAACTTTCACATACATACGTGAACACTGGAATCACACAAGAGTTGAAGATTTTAAGTTTTGTGTGTTTGCTGAGTGTCTTTGATTTCCAGATGTTTGACATTTTATTGAAGGCACCAGATGCCAGTGCGATTCTAGATGATATTTCTGGTGTTGAGTCCCCTGTAGATGTCATTTTGCTTCCTAGGTATGTGAAGCTGTTGACTTTTTCAAGAACGTAGCTGTTTAATTTGGTGTCATCTGAACTGTTGGTAAGATCAACAGTCTTTGTTTTTGTGGTGTTAATTTGGAGACCAATTTGCCCTGAAATATTTTGGAGATGGTTTATTTTCTCTTGGGCATCTAGGTGTGTTGAACTCAAAAGCACTATGTCGTCGGCAAAGTCTAGGTCTTCTAGAATTTTGTCAACCCAATGGATACCCCTATTTGTGTTGTTTGTGCATGCATGACCCAATCGATAGCTATTCCAAAGAGCATCGGTGATAAGACACAACCCTGTTTAACTCCTGTTTCGACTGAGAACCAGTCAGAGTTGCCTGTTTCTGTTCTTACGCAGCAACGTGTCTCTTTGTAGAAAGATTTCATGACGTTGGTATATGTCATATACAGACTAGACTTTTAATAATATCATTCATTCATTCATTCATTCATTCATTCATTCATTCATTCATTCATTCATTCATTCAGTAGTATGTCCTTTGCAGAACCTGGCTCCCGTAACAACCTTCCGGAAAACTTCTCGATGACAAGCAAGATGTCCCACGTCCGATACACCCATCTGGAAATTATCCGCCATAGTCTGCGCCCATCTTCTCTTTGGCCTTCCTCTTCCTCCCTTCACAGGCATATACTCCTCCATTATTGTTCTCTCCAAACTTTCTTGATGTTTAAAGTGACCAAACTATGTCAATTTTCTTTGTTTTATAGTCTGTAATAGCCAACTCTCATCAATATTCAGTTCTTGAAGTATAGATGCATTTGTTCCTTTCTTTGCCCAAGATATTCTTAGAACCCGTCTATAACATTTATATTCAAAAGCATTTATGTACTGTTAGTAGTTTAACTCGGTCTAAAGCCCCTCCCCCATTTTTGTGGTGGTGGTGATTTATCGTCGATTCCACCACAAAGGGCGATAACTCCTGATACGTCTAAGGGGTGATAACTAGGTCGTATCTAAGAGAGATAATTCTAAGAAAAGACAATTCTTATGTTTCTAAGGGCAGATAAATATTGAGTGGGTGTATAATATTTTAATTAATTATTTAAAAAAAAAAAAAATAAATAAATAAACAGGAAAACAAATAAATAAAAAGACCGCGCGTGGGGTGGGGGTGGAGAGCGGGCGTGTGGGCGCATGGGGTGCGGCTAGACGGTTCGGGTTTAAACACTATCATCATACAGGTTACAAATAAAAACTTTAAAAAAAGTAAAAATTGCCGTTATTATTGGCTTTAGTGGTTATGGCTAAGCGAAATTAGTTGCTAAGGGGTGAGTAGCGGTTATTGTGTTTGTCCATCAAGAATGATGATGGCCATTCATTTCATCCAGTAGGGTTGAAGGTATGGAGCCGTGGGTTCTAAGATTGCTGATAAGGCCTATTTTGGCTGGAAATGTTCTTTGACAATGTTGGCAAGGAATGCTTGACGTTTCTGGAGGAGGATTTCCTGCAGTGGTTTTTCTGTCCTGCCTTTTCTTCACAGCTCTTGCAGTCCTGGTTGCCTCACATATGACTGCACCCTTGCGTAATGATGCACGCAACGAATTTCGGTCTCTGGCTGCAGCCTCCCAGGTGTCATGATGAATTCCAAAAGCCTTCAGTGAAATTTTCAGTGTCTGTAAAGCGTTTCCTCTGGCCACCTTGGGAGCGTTTACCACAACGCAGTTCGCTGTAAAAAAATTCGTTTAGGGAGCCTGTGATCTGGCATGCGAGTCATGTGACCAACCCAGCGAATCTGATTCTTCATCAGTAGAGTGTGGATACTGGGCATGGATGCCTTTCTAGGACTTCAGTGTCTGGAATCTTGTCTTGCCATTTAATCTCCAGTAGCTCCCTTAGGCAGACTATGTGGAAGTGGTTTAATTTCCTAGCGTGTCGCTGATAAACAGTCCAGGTTTCACAAGCATATAGCAGTGTGGATAATACAACTGCTTTGTAGACTTTTAGCTTTATTTGCAGGCTTATTCCAGTTCTGTCCCATACATTCTTGTACAGTCTGCCAAAGGCCGCACTGGCCTTGGAGATTCTTGCATTCACTTCGTCATCAATTGTGGCAGCTTGTGACACAGTGCTGCCAAGATAGGTGAATTTGTCCACAACACTTAGTCTATGATCATTCACTTTGATATTCGGCACAGTGTGATTATTCCCTGGAGCTGGCTGGTACATAACTACAGTCTTCTCCAAGTTGATATTGAGCCCAAAGTTGGCACAGGCATGTGAGAAAGCTTAAACATGATGTTGCATGTCCGCCTCTGAGTTGGAGTACAGAGCGCAATCATCAGCAAACAGGAGCTCTCTGACGGTGTCGCTGTTAATATTGGTTTTAGCTTTCAGCCTTCTGAGATTGAATAACTTTCCATCCATACGGTAGTTGATGTCTATTCCAATGTCGTCGTTCTCGAAGGCATTCATCAGCATGGCTGAAAACATGAGGCCGAACAGTGTTGGTGCCAGGAAACATCCTTGCTTCACTCCAATGGTGACAGGAAAGGGTTTAGCGGTTATTAGTGAGCTGTAGTGGGCATAGTGGCTTATTCGCTATCATCATATGGTTTACAAATGAAAACCTTAAAATGTAAAGATGGTCGGTATTATTGATTGTAGTGGTATGGTTTAGTGACATTCGTTGTTAAGGGGTGTGTGGCGGTGATTAGTGGCCTGAAGAGGGTCGCAGTGGCTTATTCACTATCATCATACACGTTGCAAATGAAAACCTTAAAAAGTAAAGATGGCCGGAATTATTGATTCTTGTTGGTATGGCTTATTGAAATTAGTTGCTAAGGGGTGGGTAGCGGTTATTAGTGAGCTATAGAGAGTCATAGTGGCTTAGTCACTATCATCATACGGGTTACAAATGAATACCTTAAAAAGTTAAGATGATCGGTATTATTGATTGTAGTGGTATGGTTTAGTTAAATTCGTTGTAAAAGGGTGGGTGGATAATGGCAGATTATTAGAGATCCGTTGAGCGACGTAGTGGTTTAAACACTATCATCATACAGGGTTCAAATGAAAACCTTTAATAAGTAAAGATGGGCGGTATTTTTTATTGTAGTGGGTGCGACGTAGAGAAATTCATTGCTAAGGGATGGGTTGTAGTTATCAGTGAGCTGTAGAGTGTCGTACTGGTGTAGACACTATAATCATACGCGTTACAAATGAAAACCTTAAAAAGTAAAGATGGTCAGTATTATTGGATGTAGTGGGTATGGTTTAGTGAAATTCGTTGCTAAGGGGTAGGTGGCGGTTATTAGCCGTATGTAGAGGTTCGTAGTGGTTTAAACACTGTCATCATACAGGGTTCAAATGAAAACTTTAAATAAGTAAAGATGGCCGTTAGTATTGGTTGTAGTGGGTATAGCTTAGTGAAATTCGTTGTTAAGGGGTGGACCACGTGTTTCTGTATGTCTCTCTACCTGTCTGTATATCTACCTTCTGTATATCTATTTATATGGCTGGCTGAATGTGTTGTTGTGTTTTTGATCGTATATCTATCTGCTTATTTTTCGTTGGGCATGTGTGTCTCTGTATGTGTATACTGCTCTGCTATCTCTCTGTCTGTTTGACATTTTGCCCACCAGTCTATATGACTTTGTATACCAATAGGTGACTGATCACAAAAAGACCTGATCACGCCCGGCAACATGTAAACATATCATCACGAGAGCGTGTGTATCACTGGGTGTGTATGTGATGCCATTCCGAGCTTTTGGCATAAATATCGCATAATTGTGAAAGTTAGTATTATGTCATGTGGCTACGCATCGTCATTTCAGGAGCCTTAACCGAACTTGAAATTATGTCTTATATGTGCTTATGTGTCAGCACAACAATCATTAAGAAGATGAATTTTCGAATCTCGTGACTGAAGCTACTTAACTGCATCCGGTTTTTTATTTTTAAAACAAACTTTATTTACTAAAAGTAATAGTATATACGAGGTAATATTTAAAAACATAGAAGTTTTATAGTGAAAAGTAAAGCTCGCGGCACCGGTTAGGAGGTCGACATAACGACAACTTCGACGCATATTTAAGAATCCGATCATCAGAAGCTTTGGGTTTTCCCCACTATATATATAATGAAAAGTGGTCGACTGTGTATTATAAGGGCGCTTATTACTGTCAGTAGTGTATGCGACTTAAACACTATCATCATTCCACTGGCGATGTGTTAGAGATACAAAACTCGTCCTCAGGCTGTGTGATGGTGTACAACCAGTCACATGATCACATGTCTAAGGGATACAACCAGATGACGTGCTCACTGGCTAAAACCAGTCAAAGATGGCGGTACTTCCTGTCACATGCATAAGGACACAACCAAACTACATGGGTCATAGTTACAGCCGGCCAAAGATGGCATCGCAACCGATCACATATGTAATTACATATGTAATGGTACATCCGAGACATGGGCTCAATAGCTAAAGCCGATCAAAGATGGTGGTGCTATCTGCCACATGCGCAATGAAACAACCAAACCACGTGGGTCATAGTTACAGCCGGCCAAAGATTGCGTTGCAACCGATCACATATGTAATGGTACACCTGAGACATGGGCTCATTGGCTAAAACCAGTCAAAGATGGCCCTGCTTCCGATCACATGCATACGGGTACAGCCAGTACAAGGGTTAATGACTCAACCGGTCAAAGATGGCGATGCATTCCGGAAATGCGTAACGATACACGTGGAACACGTGGCTAATGACTCAATTGGTCAAAGACGGCGTCGCATCCGTTCACAGGGGTAATGGTACATCCGAGACACGCGGTTAAATGGGATACTGTAGAAAAATGGTGTCCTATCGGTTGTCGAGCCAGTGAACCTAACTCATGATGATCATCGTGTATGGGAGAGATTCCAATACAACGTCAACATTGCATCCGCAAGCTAAAATGGTCACCCTTCTCTCTCGCGCTCTCTCTCTCTTTTCTATATCCGTGTAGTCCTAGTGTCAACGAGTAACACCAAAGGACACCCGGGCATCAATACAACATAAACTTGTCTCAAGAGCACCATACGCGCGTTTAAACAAGTCACCACAGTGTCCTAATAAACCATTCTCATCTTCATAGTGCAGAGATGTGATCACCGATACTAGTCGGGGAAGTCGTATCTGTACGTAACAGCTATCGGGTCATACAACGACGAGTGGCTAGTGCATGTTAACAGATGTATAATATTACATACGAACACCAAAAACTGTCCCACTCAACCTTAGGCAATGCATGTAACATGACATGTCACGTGTCCGATGTCATAACTAGCGACGTTATCACGTAGCAAATTAGACATCTACACTTTCATTACCTCTCATTACGGGTCTTTACATCTATCTCCAGAAATCCATTTCCAAGACCAATATATGTTTTTCAGTGTGCCTGCTCAGTGCCACATTTCCCAACCAGACAAAAGAATACCTTCTATGTACCAATTCACCCAGCAAATAAGAAAATATGTTATACAAAGTATTACAAATATTGGTCAAATACAGAAATAGCTGGTATAGTATTTTACGCTTGGCTTTTTTAGTTAGCTATTTGTTTAACTAGTTAGCTATTTGGCAGCGTGAATCCAATCCGGTCTGGTTGAGGCTGCTTCGAAGTCCCACTCTATCTCAGTGTGTGCATATATCAGCTTAATATTGTTTGTATCAGATAGTGAATAGAATGTGAAGAAACTGGAGGCAGTGGATGTTTGGCTTTTGTGAATAAAGTTGAAAATACTCTTGTCAGAGAAGAAAACAACCGCAGAGTATCGAAAGCTAAATGTGTTACAGGATCACTCATCAAGCCCCTTCGGGAAAGACAAATTACAGTAAGGGGTATATCACAGAAGAGTTGAAATTAAGAAAGTAGCCTTATGTATGAGAAATCTTGGCAACAGAAGAATAGGGAGATATGGACGTTGTATCTGGACAATTTAAACTAGGCAACAAGTAATAATATACGCTACACCCTGGGTTCAAAAATTGAGTGGCCAAAGAAGATAAGGGACTCAATAATTGCCGATGTCTGCCCAGACCTCGCACGTGAAGAAAGAGATGATAACATTATGACACTTAATCGTGTGCCATTCATTGTAAGATGTATGAAACCATACATTTTTACACCTTCTTTGTGCAGTCGGAGAGCTCTGGGAGTACAGTGGCTAGCACGCTTGCCTCTCGGCCCCGTGGTCATGTATTCGAATACTCATCGAGGCGGAGATTTGTTTCATTGACCTGAGCTCACAAGTAGTCCCAGGCTAAAATTGGTGACATGAGTAAGGGTAATTGCTGCCGTGGTGATATTGACAACATCACCATTTCTTTTCAATTTGTTAAAACATATGTGGGTAGCATCATATAAACACTACACCTCATGATGTGACAGGTGCGCCTTGTCTTTAATTGTATTACATTGGTGTTTGTTTCAGGGTTATAAGCAAAAGAAACAGTTTATAGCTTCACAAGGCAAGTCATTAATGTGTTTTATAACTTATAATTATAAAATGTACATACATGTAAAATCACAAATGAAAATGAAAATGAACGTCACATTTAGCCGCACATAAAATGTACCATTCTTGTCAAGCTGAACATTAAAACTGTTTCGTGTTTATTAGACACACCACAATCAATAATAACTAAAGAGTTATGGGCTGTCGATTATGTTAGCGTGAGGAGGGACGTTTAATAATTAAAAAATTAAATGTTACTGGTCCAGCAGAGAATCACAATAGAATTGTTTTGCTTCAATGTTAGTGATCGGGCATAAGATCACATTATAATTATTCTAACTAAACATTCGTGATTAAGCAGAGACACACATTACAATTGCTCTGATTAAGTGTTAGTGATCGAGAAGAATTATTCTATTTAAAGGTTAGTGGTCTAGCATACTTGTTCTGTTTATATGTTAGTGATCTAACATAACTGTTCTGATTATAAGTTAATATTCAAACATAATTGTTCTGTTTAAATGACTGAAGTCATATCCTGACATTCATCTTGATAAATAACAGGTCCTACGAAGATTATTTTAGAAGACTTTGTCCGCATGCTCTGGGAACAAGAAGTGCAAGTTGTTGTCATGCTTACCAACTTAATAGAGGAAGGGAAGGTATGTTATATGTTGTTATTGTTGTCATTATTGTACAAAACACTATTCCTTTAGTGGCGCCTGAAACAATATATTGCGAGATGTCTGTAAAAGAACCATTGTCTGCCTACACAAAATAAAACTGCATTTACCAATTCCATCGTGGGTCATGTCTTGAATCCCGTGGTGAACATTTTCAACATCTGTTATAATGAATACTTTATTGGTGCTTACCAGCTTTCACAAAACAGCGCCAGATTTTATTAATTTTAATGAAATTTTTTAAAAATTGTAATATTTAGCACGATTTTCTTTTTTGTGGAGAACATCATGCACTTCATTGTTCACATTTGTTCTACATACAAAGTGTAGTGTGAGTTACAAACACCCGGTATACATGATTCATTGCGAGGTTATTGATGTGCTTGTAATTTTGCATTGCTGACTATAACCATGAACTACTGACTAACTGAGAGAATCATCTACAGTTAAAGTGCGAGCAGTACTGGCCCGACGATGGTGAAATCAACATTGGTGAGATCACAGTGAGGCTGACAACCACACAAGTATTTGCTGACTACACCGTCAGGAGACTGTGTCTCTATAAGGTATTACATAATATACTCCAGTATTTCGATACATTCTTGGCATTTGGCATTTTGTTCCATTTGTTTTCCCTTTCGTTTTAGTTAGTACTTAGATTGTAAATTAACAAGTACAATGCGCGTTTCTATTTTTATTATCTATCAAAATTAACTATTGCATTACCACCGACACACTGTATGCAAGTGAGATGATGTTATGTTGATGAAAAGATATTCGCTGTATGTTGGGAAAGAGACGTTCCCAATTCAAATTAATCGCAAAATCGAAGGTGTGTAAAGTATAATGCATGATGGCTGTACATCATGTCAGACTGTGATGTTGTTAATTGAATGGACGTCAAGTTAATGTGGAGGACGGACAAACGATCTGACGTCCTTCCACAGGGGCAGATTTTGTTCCTGCAATTGACGGAAATTTACCTGATGATCGCCATGTTACACTGAAAGATATCTGAAGAATAATTTACTATTTAACATGCACATTTTGAGACGTTAATAACGGAGTAGATTATTCAATAGTGTATAAGTCAACAGGTAATTGACAGAAGACCACCACAAAAACATTGTCAGTTTGTACCTCACCCATCTTCCCTTTGATAAATAATGACAGGATTTCTTGGGATAAATTATCCCTGGACATGTCACTATAGTGAGGCACACGACAATTTAATGGCGTGAACGTATCCAGTGACGCCTATTGCGCGCGCGCGCACACACACACACACACACACACACACACAAGTATTGAGGTATCGTGTGTCGTTCCGTTTGGATTTCAATCAAACTAAATGCAGCAATTAACTTACCTGCCGTTTTAGACCATTCACATGAAACCTAATGGTCACATTGTCATCCAAGAAGGGGGTGTTGTTGCACGACAATACCGGCTACACACTGCTTGTGGGACAACACATTTTGTATTGGAAAGCTGGAAATGGGAATTGTTTTAATCCTTGAATTGCAGCCCTGACCTGGCACTTTTAATACACATCTTTTTCCAATGAGTATAAGAATGCCTGTGTGGCAAACAATTTCAAAATGATGCCAAGCATAACAAGAAAAGATAACAGCGTATACAGGATCCTGCCTTCCGCCCTCACGGTTTTGAATCACGGATTTCATCACTAGCCTATTGCCTGAATAGAAATGGAGATTAAATTATATAGAGTGTATATAAATGTATACCATTTTGAAGCATTTAGCTATTTATATGAAAATAAACTAATAGAAACCACACAGATTAAGAATTAAAGTTACTCTCATAGTTATGTGTAAACCTAACACAATTGAATTATCAAATGATTAAAATGGACTACTATCACTGCACACCTGATACGTTCAGAGGTGCTCAGGATCCTCTTAAGACTTGGTAGAGTGTGTATCGGTTCATCACATTAGTTTATACTGTTTCATCTGTTTTCTTATGTCCATTACAAAGTCATTAAGTCTCGCAACCGCCTGCCTGATACTCATAGCTCTTATTCTGAGCAAGGCCGTTATGTCAACCATGTCATGGAAACCAACAGTTGCATTAAGATATTTCATAGCATCTTTAATAGTGTATACGTTTTTTTCCCTTCAGAAAATGAAAGTATCACTATCATTGAATGTCCGGAAAATTGTGCCGGAATTTTTCAATGAAACTGTTTTGGTGTACAGCAGTGAATCATTGAAAGTGAATTAACAAATTAGGGAAAGGAAATCTTGAAGTTAGTGGAGATCTGGTTCCTGAGAAGAATGTTAGGAAGACCTTGAACAGTCAAAGAATATTGCGATTTCCTGAAAGCGGCTAGTGAAAGTAGACCATTATACACAACTATAAGACAAAGACTAACAACGTTCTGTGGTTACACATTGAGAAGAAAGTTGAGTTGTTGAGTTGAGTTGAGTTGAGTTAAGAACCGACATCACTGCACTCACGACATTCCCATACGTGCTCACTCCCCTCGTTCAATTGCCAGCGAAGAATCATACTACTAATGTTTCCCACCGCTATCTGATTAAAAGTTCTCCTGGTCTTCCCTCTCAGATTTGAGATTCTTCCAGAACCCCTGCCGATCCACCGCAATCTCATTCTTTCCACATATGATGTTCTCAATCTTTTCCTCCGCCTTCTCCACCTGGTCTCACAAGCGCACGACCACTTCCCCCTTGTCCATATGCAAGATACCACCAAGAAGTGCATTCCCTGCTAGCCTATCAGCATGTTCATTCCCCCGTACACCCGCATGGCCAGGGCAAAATATCCATACAATTCTCATAATCTGTGACCTCTGAAGTGACGAGAGCCATTCCACACGAAACATTCCTTTCCCCACCTTGCTAAGCATATTATTTTAATCCGTAATGAACACAACGTGTGTTGCAATTGTCTCCTCTAGCCACCGGAATGCCGCTGTTACTGCCTCCACCTCCATTCTCATGCTGGAGGTCGTAGTCTCATATGCCAGGCTCTCCTTTTTCAAGACTCTCCCATTAGCCTTTGCAATAAATCCCTAGCTACTACGTCTGTTTCTCACACCTGACCCATCGGTGTAGATGACTATGTCACCTTGACGTGTGTTGCTCTGGTTTAGCTGTTGCACTTCAAACTCAGTGCGGCCGGCTGCCCATTCTCTGCTCTCACGACCCAGTGTTATTATTATATTGTGCCAGTCCGTCATGTTATCCGGAACTTCAATCCACTCTCTTTCAAGATTGATGGTCTCTAGATCACATTGAGAAGAACGCCATTGGAAAACAACGTGACGACTGGCAAGAGCAGTAAGAGAACAGGCAGATGTTGATCGAGAGATACAGCCTTCATCTAGAGCTGATAGTCTCGTTGTTGGTGTCTAATCATACAGCGGAGATATACATATTATTTTAAAATTATGAGCGCAACCGTTATGTAAGGGTTAGAACACTAGCCTTTCAACAGCGAGTGCGTGTATAGGTGGTCTCATAGGGACCGTGAAATAGATGATAACGAAAACATTCCGAGCTTACTCTGTATATATGACTATTAGTTAGTTGCATATCCTATTACAGGACGTCGCAGTCAACATCAGCATTTTTGTTTTGATGTTGTGATCTCTTGGCAAGTTTACGTTCAGTAGTTTGCCATTGCAAACGGGCATCAATGTCATTTCGTTAAAAAAACAAAAGAAAAAACAACGCAGCTGTTTCGAACGCTGGTAATGCGGGATTACGAACTGTGGCCGTAATACCTACGCCACGGAGCCGACTAACTACGACTATAGTTAAGCATTTAATTTCATATCCCTCCCGCTACCCCTTTTCCTCTCCAACCACCATCATCCCAGAACAGCATATCTCGAATTTCATTTTCTAAAGACATGTTTGGTAAAATTTATATTTTTAACAAATTATGTAAATAAAATATAATTTACAGACATCTCAGCATGTGCAGATGCTGACACATTTCCACTTCACAACCTGGCCAGACAAAGATGTTCCAACAACTGCCTGGGGATTGGTGGATCTCGAGCAAAGGGTGGCTTCTATTGCTAGTAGTAGACCTATAGTTGTTCACTGCAGGTAGGCCACGAGTTGCTTGGCGTGAATCTGCTTGATGGCTTGTTGGTTACGTTAATTTGTCAGTGTTCGTGAACATGCAACACGCATATTTAATATATTTAAAAAAAAATATGTTTTACACATCCGTTACAGGACATCGCTGTCAACATCAGTATCTTTCAGCTGATTGTTGATTTCTTGGCAAGATTACACTCAGTAGTTTGCCATTGATTTCTGAGCTACCGGCTCCATACTCTCATAAGTCACCGCTTCCAATTGTCGTGCGCTCACGTCAACCACGAGAGTATTCGGGGTTACGGAGAAATCTGCTAACCCCTCGGCCAGGGAGCCCTACTATTTAATATAAACATATAATTATATTTGATTTTGGTAAAAGAGCACTTTCTTTGCAAAGGGATATCTCCATAAGTGTCTCTGTCTCGGCATTTATCATACAACGAACATTTTAATACAGTGCACACACAACCTAGCGCTGGTGAGGATCCAACTATGTCTAACCTAGAATGACATATGGTATGGCTATTTTTTTCCAGGTATATTGTATAATTTTGAAAGTTAACATGGACAGCGGCCTATTCGGCTTGCTCTTTTCTATTTACAACTAGAATTTTAATGTGCATTATGCAGCAAAGAACCTCAATGGCTCGGAACGCTGAAGAGGAAGAAGAAGAAGAAGAAGAAGAAGAAGAAGAAGAAGAAGAAGAAGAAGAAGAAGAAGAAGAAGAAGAAGAAGAAGAAGATTATACACATGGGGAAAATAAAAGGATCAATACCTGGTTGGCTTGGTCACGTGGGATAATCGAGATCAGAACACAGAGCCAACTCAAGTATGCCGTGAGACGGAAAATCATGACTGCCCAAGTTAATCGGAATGGCGCATGATGACGATGGTATAGATATAAGACCAAAGTGTAGAATTTCAAAAGAAAGACCGTTAAATTAGATATGTGAAAGAAACAAATTAAATAATAAAGATCATCAATACTATAACAATGAACAAAGAATTCAACTAATTAACTGGACGAAGGACACACAAAACTCACGAATATCTGAAATGAAAGAAAGTAACCATATTAATGGAAACAAATAAAGAGTGTGCACAATGGAGAGAGTATACTTTTTTTTTGTTCGCGTATCCTTTACAGGACATCGCTGTCAACATCAGCATCTTTCAGCTGATTGTTGATTTCTTGGCAAGATTACGCTCAGTAGTTTGCCATTGTTTTCTGAGGTTCCGGCTCACATATTCCGTAAGTTATCGACGCGGCGAAAACCACTGCCGATTTTCGTGCACCTCATGTTACTCACGCGAGTATTCGGGATTACGGAGAAAGGCGTTAAACGCCTAGGCCAGGGAGACCGGTGAGAGTATACTAATAAACTTAAATTGTAGCAGATGAGAAGTAAACTTGAGATAATGGAAACGCCACATTTGTTTTGGCAGTACAATAAAGAGACGTAATACATCACATAATAATAACAAAAGAAAAGCCTTAGGAGCAGACAATATAACTATAAACAATTAGACATTTTTGATAAATCTGATATTGGAAATATATCTGTTATATTATGCATGTTAATGTATATCTGTGACACCATTTTTACAACAGCTGAAACGTCACACACACAATTAAACCGTTATCATTGCCATTGCAAAGAAAGAAACATTAATGAACAGATTTCAATTAGCATAGACAATCTGCCTTTTCAGATATGTCATGATATTATTATTATGAACATATAACGTAAAAAGGCCGCCCTCCCTGGCCGAGTGGTTAGCAGCTTTCTTCATAACCCTGAATACTCTAGTGGTTGAGTGAGCGCACGAATTAGAAGCGGTTCGAGTCGCTCCAGTGACTTATGAGAGTATGGAGCCGGTCGCTCAGATAGCAATGGCAAACTACTGAGCGTAATCTTGCCAAGAAATCACCTATCAGCTGAAAGATGCTGATGTTGACAGCATGTCCTGTAAAGGATATGCAAAACAATTATTTATTTTAACATAAAAAGAATCAATTGTATATACATTACAAGAACATTAACTGGGTGTGTGTGTGTGTATGTTTGTGTGTATTTGTTTGTGTATGTATGTTAATCACTAACGCTGTGGCTTAGGGGTATAGTAATTAGCTACGGACGATTTGGAAGTAGACCGTTTTGCGCTGATTTCGATGGTATGTGACGTCGGCCGTTCAGAGAGCAATGCAAACTACTTAACTAAATTTGCCTTCGTTAATCATAAGCAGCCAATAAACGCCGGGGTGTATTGCAACGTCATGTTAAGAAACTTGTATGTATGATATGTTTGTGCACCTTTTCTTCTAGCCACGATTTGCGTATGCATTTTGTTCAAATGATCTTGTAGTACATGGATCCGTCGCCCAGCTACTGGGTTGGGTGGTTGATGCGAAACTGTGAGCTGTGATTTCATGTGGAATGCTTCTTCGTCTTTTCGCTGTTGATTGTGTTGTGATCTGCATATTCAGAAACATGAAGGGTAACCGGTTGCTAACCTAGCTGGATTTTTGTATGCTGTAAATTGTTTGAAACAGTTGGTTTTCTAGTGACTGCTGCTTCCATCGATGATGAAATGTAGATATAGTAAGACTGTTGTTTTGGCTTTCCCGCAGCGGCCTTAAGTACGCGTGCGTGTGCGTGTGCGTGCTGTTAGTTTTGTCGGTAGTGTTGTATGCTTCACTTTTAACATGGGACGATGAGGAACATTTTGTATGGTTTTCACTGGCATAGAACGGATCATTTATATGGTGACCGGTTGCCGTGAAGTTGGATACGCGAATGACTGACTAAGGTATATTTTCTTTATAGAACTAGAAAACAATATGTTCTATCAATAGTAAACCAAGTGTTAAAGTCTCTAGAATAACATATAAATAAATATTCAATGTAGTACTGATGACGAAAGTGTTAAGACATAAAATGAACTGTAGAAATTGATTGACATCGCAACTAATGAAAGTCAAAAGAACGGACTGATGCTAATCAATACCAAAGCAACAGCTATGGAAATAGTCATGAAAATGAGCAACCATAGCGTACAGTGACATTAAACAGGATACCACTAAAACTAGTAGATTTATTTTACTACCTAGTGTCATGAAAAGAACAAATGGGAAAAGCAACACCAAGCTAACATGCAGAATAATCCACTCAAATGCAGAATTCTAACAGATGAAGAACATTATGAGCAACCCATCGATGTCCGAGAAGGTCAGAAAACAAGTTTACGGATAGTACACACTACCCATAGGACGGGGAACATGATCGCGTGCGCGGCCCGGCATAGTGATGATTAAGCTTGATTATGTTTATTCAAACAATTGTTATATCACTAAAATTGAGACATTGCTATGTTAATAGATAGTTGCATATCCTTTTGTGGACGTTGCAGTCAACCCCAGCATTTTTTGGCTGTTCGTGATTTCTTTACAAGTATACGTTCAGTACTTTAACATTGTTTACTGAGCGACCGGCACTCCTACTATTTTCATAAAAAGCCAACGCTGGGCGGTCTGCTGCCAAATCGCCCTCAGCGGTGTTTCGAATGCGGTAACTTCTTCTCCGCGGAGCCTGCCATTGCTATGTTAAGTCAAGATATTGTCACTGAATAACTAAATATGTTTGCAATATATATGTTTTCTTCTGTGTGACAAGTGCTGGAGTAGGACGGACGGGAACGTTCATTGCTCTACACAACATTCTGGAGGAAATCAAGCATACCGGATATTTGGATGTTTTTACAACAGTTCAGAAACTCAGACAAGACAGGATTAATATGGTGCAGACTTTTGTAAGTAAAGCACGTATGGTTGATTTGGTAAACATACATTCTAGTAGAATTATGGATTTGATGATTCAATTTGAAACTACCACAATTAGTGAAGAAAAATATCTTGGAACATCTTTTTCTCTTCCTCTTGCTGTACTCCAAAAGTTACATTTCTTCAGCTTGTCCTACTCTAAAAGTAGTCATCTACAAAGTAGTTGAGAGTTAAAGCATACTGTCATCGTTTCTTTACTCCGGGCAAGGACATTTCAAATTGCTCCTCGAATCTGTAGCGAGTAGGGAACAATACACAGAGTGACAAAATCAGCGCAGCTGACCGAATATCTCTATCAGCAGACGTGAACAACTCTGCAGCTGACTAGAGTAGAGCACTAACGTGTCCTGACAGTCAGAAATGGTACAGATCTGTGTGTGCATGTGGACGACATGGGGAAAACATACAATTATATTTCTTGAAATCGTTAAATTAGGAAGAGCTTGGAAGCATCGTGAATCTGGCTTTTTAGACTGTGTTACGAATATCTTGCGGCGCTAGAAGAGCCAACAACGAGTGCTTGGCAAAGGAATTGAATATACTACATTATACACAAATAAAAGAACTAGATAAACATTGTTCCTTGGCCGTGTAATGAGAAGAGACGTTTCGGAAAACATCGTAACTACTGGAAAGATAAGCATAAAAAACAACAAGATAAAGATTAGAGAAATGATGCGGGATGGTTTGTGAAGTGGCACGGAGAAATATCAGCAATATAATTGATTTAGAAAAGCAAGGACAGAGATCGGGGGAGATGTATGGACGGCTATGCCAGCTGGAGGGTAAAATTATAATTATAAAGTAATTCTTCTTCTTCTTCTTCTTCTTCTTCTTCTTCTTCTTCTTCTTCTTCTTCTTCTTCTTCTTCTTCTTCTTCTTATTCTTCTTCTTCTTCTTCTTCTTTTTCTCATTCGGGCACCTTGATATGGCACGTTGAGTATATGTAAAGTGCATGTTAAAAAAGTATCAGACACCTTGAGGTTGCTGACACTGAAGATAACACAATGGGTTAATGCTACTGGCGACTTATGGCTTGACTGTTTCCGTCAAGTTCAATGAATCAACAGAAGAATCATGTTTACGCGTATTCGACATATGGTGCTAGTCCCATAATTTAGACCAATCTACATTCCGGAGGATGCGGTCAATATCATTCCGATAGCCTTTACTTCCCAAGACATTTCCCAGCGCCTAATTTAGGCTGTGTCAAACTGGAGTCCAGATCATTATTACAACTCCGCCCGCGATGTGAGTTCGAACCCATGCCCAAATGGTCCATAGCCAAGCGTGCTAGCCACTGCGCTACCACGGCTCTCGATTGAACCACATCATACCTCTTATGTGTGGTCTTGGAAGCAAACTCCAGCAGAGAGAGCAACCTTCGAAGAGGAAAGAAAACGTTATCCCAGTGTAAGCCCAAAGCACTTTCTCTTGTTGTTAATGTTCTTTAACAGATGAAGCGGTTGGAAAACTCATCAAGGACATACTGACGACTATATATGAACAACTAATAACTAAAGAAACAGAAGTGAATGAAGCTGATATTCAAGGACGCTCAAATTAGGAGTTAACTGTGGGTGTGGTATAGAGAAACGTATAAGAGGACGTATTCGACGTGTTTGCAAGCATCTACACTTGCGACATTTGTTGAGAAAGTATGGGTTTGCTCGGAATGCTATTATGTTGAATATTTAATTAATTCATCAATCAATCAATAGGTAAATCAGCATGTATAAGAGTGATCGTTTTGTTTTACAATTAGGCGTGCTGATGCCGAAGTAGCGGGTTCAATCCCTAAACAGGTCAGTTGAACTAAACTGTTGACGTCTCGTCCTTGACTTGGGGACGTTAATTACAAGTACCTCTGAAGTCGGAGTGGGTTCACCTGATGGTGGGGGACACTGGCAATAAGGAAAGCTAATTCGCACGCAAAAATCAGTCTAGTGCACTAGAAGTAGTAGCATGGTTGTGACTATGCTTGAGGGAAGGTAAAAGAAAAACACAATCAATAAATCAATTTTTTTTTTTTTTTTAGCATATCCTTTACAGGACTTAGCTGTCAACACCAGCATCTTTCAGCTGTCTGTTGATTTCTTGGCAAGATTACGCTCAGTAGTTTGCCATTGCTTTCTGAGCGGCCGGCTCAGTTATCCCGCAAGTCACCAGCGGGGGTCGAACCGCCTCAGCTCTCGCTCCGCCACGAGACTCTGCGTGACAAACGGGATTACAGAGAGAAAGTGTTGTAACCCCACAGCCAGAGAGACCGGCAATAAATCAATGATATAGATTATTTCGATTTCTTTGCATTTCTCACTGAGCCATTTCTCTTTGGCTACATTGCAATTATTCTTATTTGCTCAGTTTAATGTATGATATTTCTTGTCATCATTCCATGAGAATCAAACTTTCCCGTACGATATTTTGTTTGTGTATCCTTTTCCTTCCTTCTTGGGGATATGTTCTTTTATTGGGATCTCAATACATTTATTAAATTTTTGCCATCTATCTTCTATTGCAAAAAGGCATTCAAGTGCTTTCAAGGTATATTAAGTTAGCAAATGCTTCTATGACTGCATACTTAAGATGTGAAGTATAATAATGGCAGATAGTATGTTGCTTTCTAATAAACAAATTCTTTAACTATTCCGTTAATTTAACTTCATTTTAACATAGTTTTCTTGTCATTATATTTTGGAATACTTCAATTTGTTCTCTTGTTAGTTAGATATAACTGGGCGATATTTTCTAAATTGTAGTTTCACTCGTGTTTAATTGCCACGAGATTATTTATAAGTTAATTGTTGCTAGGTTTAGAAAGCACAAGTAAAAAAAAGTCGCTTAAAAGTCGACAGGATCGACTTCATTGCACC
>JACEFZ010010580.1:57500-99591 GCA_014155875.1 Cepaea nemoralis
AGAAACGGCGTAATTGGGTGATTCATATGACCAGCCTCGAAAGGTGGGGGTTGTTATGTGCACCAGGTGACTTCAGACCGACAGTAAGTAACTAAGTGGAACAGAACGACACCATTGAAAGTGGGAACATGGAATGTTAGAACTATAAGTGGGAATGGATAATTTGACAACCATCCATCTATCATGTGCCATGCCGATAAGCGTGGGCGGTCATGTTTTGCCATCTCACTCGATCACCAGAGTCGTGGATCAGCTCCCTGTTCCTGTCTCGACCATGCCACTTGGCCAAGCCATCCAGGTATTTACTTCTCGGTCTTCCCTTGGTCTCTTCCAATCGATCTTGCCAGTTGTCACCAAGTTTTCCAAGTCATTTCTTCTCACATTTGATATCATTAAGAAAGAAATGACAAGACTGAATATTAACATTTTAAGCATATGTTGAGAATTTAATTAGACGGTCAACATTTTTTGGACAAAATAGAAGAAAACAATTGAAGAACGTGGTGACACATGGCAAGGTTTAGGGGAAAAGGACAAGAGGAAGGCAGGACAATTAAAGATGCCTTGGCCACGTGGTATGGTCGAGACAAGAACGGATCTGATCCACGACTCTGGATTCGTGTGAGATGGCGAAAACACGACCGCCCAGGCCTACCGGCATGGCAGATGATGGATGACCAATGTAACGCTTACGGTTACTAAATAAACCTGGCTCATCTTACTTAACTGTCCGTGTAATAATTGTGCTTGAAAGAAATCGGAAACACAGAATCTATGTATATCAAAGTTTTTTTTTGTTTTTTTTTGGGTGTGATATCTTATGACACATGTTCTTCGGAAACAGGGGAGTTCAACAGACCTGTTCTTAGATGTGAAACCGAGGTCCTGGGGAATTACATCAATGCAGTGCTGGTTCCGGTAAGCAATTGTGTTGTATGTATCCAGTGTTCACATATATAGATAGTAATTATTGATTAACTATGTATAGTAATTGTAGATTAAATATATAAAGTAATTGAAATGTGCATAGTAATCATAGATTAAATATATATGACTGACACCTTTCCATCTTGAAAAACGATAGTTTGTAAAATGGAGTTGTCTCTCACTATAGCACAAAGCCCGGGCTTAATTTAGAGACAGTGTTTTGCCCATGCAGCATGATCCCTCTCTAGTTTACTCTGGAGGAAAAGTAACACCAAAAAGCGTGAGAAAAGACAAGCTTCAGAAGCTGTTGGATCAGCAAAGCAAAGTACTAATTGACCGTCCATCTGTTGTTCCATCCTAGACCAGTTGCCGGACAAGGCCTAGGGCATGATCTGCCCTGACATAACATTTAGTCTTTAGGTTGCATTTCCTTGCACTCGGGTAAAGCTTGTACCCTCCCAATTGCGTTTTCCGTTCAAAGCCGTTTGCATAATGTTTGTAAAATGCAGTTATGTCAGTTTTAATTGTCTAACAGTGCCTTGATCTACTGTGATTTATTTCATGTATAATGACTGGATTCCCTGTTGTTATTTCTAGAGCTCTAAGAAACATGACCACCAGATTCTAACCCAGTTGCCACTACCGACAACAGTCGTTGATTTCTGGCGGCTTGTGACCCAGTACAAGGTGTCTTTGATTGTGGCATTCGAGCGGGATTTGGGCACTGAAGACATGGTAATTATTAGTGGTGGACTTTTTATATAAACTATAAATGTTTCCAGACGTTAACAATATATATTTGAATTATAATTATATCAGACGTTTTTCACCTAATCTTTCATCGAGTTTGTCTGACAATGCTGCTGCTATTTCTTTCTCTCTTTTTTTCTTTTCTTTTCCTTTTCTTGTTCTTATTGTTCTTCTTCTTCTTCTTCAACTGTAATGCTGTGTTCAGAGACGGTGGAAATAACGCAGGCAATGAATTACCTGGGGATACGGTTTGATCAAAGCCTTGCTTATAATGTGCACATAGACCAGGTGATAACAAAGGCCAAGCGGGGTTTGGCAGCGATGCGGGTGATGGCGGCAGCAAACTGTGAGCAGCGCCATCTATGTCTTCTGTACGAGGGGCTGGTCGTGTCTGTTTTGGAGTATGCAATGGCAATCCTGACTCTCAGCCATAAGCAGATAGAAAGGATGGAAAGGATACAGAATGAAGCTATGCGCATTATTCTTGGATGTACAAGAGATACAGCATGCAGGGCGATGCGCTACCTTCTTGATTTTCCAACAATTGAAGAGAGAATACAAAGTTACAGGGCACTCGCCTACCTCATAATTAACGCAAACACACAACATCCACTGCATAGTGAAATTAGGAAGGTGAAGGGCAGCAGGTTAAAAAGAGGTCGGTCGTGGATGGGTCAAGCCGAAGACATTCATCAACAGGTGTGTTCACTTGAGGACTTAGAACCTGGCGAGGAGTGGGTGCAAGTGCCAACAGACTTCTGCACATCCTTTTCAGTTTGCATCCAACTAGATAGAAAATGCAGACAAGAAAATCCGGCTGCTGTTGAAACTGAAGTACAAGCGTTGATTTTCTAGAATTCGCTAGACGGTGACGCGGTCATCTACACAGATGGGTCGGTCGTCCGACATGTGAGAAGCTCATGGGCCTTTACAGCTCGTGCCGGAGGGAGAATTGTGAAGGAGGACTCTGGTGCTTTCACTGAAACCACAAGTAGCCTGACCATGGAAGTCATGGCAGTAAGTAAAGCAATAACATGGCTCGAGACACAGACATTCACTAGGGCTTGTTTCCTTAGCGACTCAATGAACATTATCAAGAGGATAGAGGAGGGGTCGATCCGAAGAGAATGGTTGCTGCCTCTGGAGCGGTCGTTGCTGGCAAAGATTAGTTTCATCTTCGTGCCAGGGCATGCGGGAGTACAAGGAAATGAGTGGGCTGACAAGCTCGCAGGTGAGGCTACTGTGGAGGGCGGAGGCGCCATGGATCAGGCTTACATTCTGAATGCTCTACGAGAAGTAAGACTTTTGCGAGAACCAAGTGATGACTGTGAATCTACAACAATGGCCAGACTGCGAGAACAGCAAATTAAAAGAGGGGTGGCCAAACAAGAACACTACGCAGGAAGCCAAAGAAGATTGATAAACCAACACAGAACTGGCGTCGTTAGCCGCTACACGTTGCGGGATTTGCTGAGGAGGGGATCCGAGCACTTATGGACTGAATGGTTCGATGTGCAATGAGGATGATCTGTCGACTAACTAACTAACTAACTAACTAACTTCTTCTTCTTCTTCTTCTTCTTCTTCTTCTTCTTCTTCTTCTTCTTCTTCTTCTTCTTCTTCTTCTTCTTCTTCTTCTTCTTACCAGTGTGTTTTAGGTCTTCCACTTTTACTTTCACAATGTGGGCTACACAGTCAAGACTTGCTAATTATACTGTCCCCAGGTCTTCTCACAGTATGTGCTATCCAGATCTAGTGTCTTTTTCTCTCCGCTTGATTCACTGTAATTTGGCTAGTTATTGCCATGAACTGCACAGTAGTTATTCGTTTATAACGTGTTAATTCCTCAATTGTGTGCAGGCTCTAATTAATGAATGTTTGTAGTTTATTAGTAATTGTTTTAGTTGTTCTTTGTGCTCCTGATCCTATACATCAGTGACGATTTTAAGTTACTTGCTTGCTTGTATTCGTCGCCTTGAGCTCCAACGCGAAGTCCTGTATGTCGGATGAAGGCATTCTGTTGTCCAACATCAGTGTGATGTCATACAGGACCTAAGGTTTGTGTGAGTATCCGTTGTCCCATGTCTGGCTTATTGGCGTGCAGACTTGTGGTTCCTCGCCGTACAGGCAGACACTCACCGACTTCGGAGGAATCGGCGATCCTACTGACTTTAGCCAGGACAACAAAGGGACCTGTTGCCCAGGACGCTCGACGAGGATGCGTCAATAGGTCTTGGCCAGTATATAACCCTGCCCTGGTGCCTTGGAAACACCTCTGCGTCCCATTTTATGTTAGAGTTAAATGTTCTAATTTCGTAGTAGAGTTAATTTATTTTGATATACACAAATGTGCTAATAAAGTGAAGGATCCTCTTGCTTCTTGTATTCTTGTTTAAATGTATCCCGGTCTGTTTCCCCCCTACGTTGTCTACGTTCCTACCCAAATATATGAATGATTGTACTGCGAATTGTGAGGTCTCTTATATGCTTGACTTATTTTCACCTTATTTGTGTCTTTCCATTGTGAATGTTAGACCAAATTTTGTGGCCTCTCATCATGTGTGATTAATCTTACCTCAGATGTATTTGTGACAAGCAGGAAATGTCATCACCTGAGTCCATATCACCAAGCTGCTCTATTTGCTCTATTAGTTAATTTAATTTCTAGTTATCGCTGCCTTAATAACCCAATCTACAGTCAATAAGAATAATGAAGGTGATAAAAGGCATCCATGTCATACCCATGTTCTTATTTCAATTGTTAGTTTACCCTCAAGAAGTGCTTCTGTCCCACACCTGGACAACAAGCATGCGTTAAGGGGAGTTAGCTTCAGGATAATGTGTTTCGTTTCAGACAATTGGTGATTATCTGCCTGAAGGTGAGGGAGAAACAAAAACCTGTTCATTTTTAGACATCACAACCACAGGACTGAATTCAGCTGATGCCTGGGAGGAGCATAGAATTACAATCACCGCCAATGAAGAAACTGTGTCGAACGTATCTGTAAGTGTTTCACTGAAATGATATACTACACTTTCTTCTTCTGTTTGAAAAGATATCAAATATCATACAGTAAGCATAAAGTGCTGCTGCCGCGTTGTCATGTGCTAAATATGTTACATGCACTAGGACATGATATTCTGATATGAAGTGACCGATTCTCCTGTTCTTCCCCCCAACTCAGAGAGAAATTGAGTTAATGGTGTGGCATCATGTTGATGACATGACCAGGCTTTGAAAGGTTACAATAGTTATTCACAATATTAATCGATAATGTCAAACACGTGTAAGCAAAATCTGAGAAAGACGGTACGTGATCTTATAACTGAAACGTCCGCCTGGGAATTGAGCTGAAATATGTTGAAAATTAAATACCTAACAGCCATGGAAATAAATATGGCCAGCCTAGATGTAATCCCACTCAGCCCCCGTGTGTTGTGCTAAATCATGGTCTGGTTACAACCTAAAGTTGCTCTCCGTGGATGGCAAGTGTTACTGTTAGTCCTGCGCATCGCAGTGCTGTCCGTGCTTGGACAGGGATGGGAGGGATCTCAACACAGCTTCCGTGGAGATGGTACTTGGTTACGTGATCGGGAGTGAAGTCTCCACCCCAACATCACAATAGATACCAGACACTTCATGGCTCAGACCACCTCAACGCCGGTGAACCGGACTGAAGGGTTTACACTCAGTCTCCCAGAGGATTCACAAACCATATAAATAACAGTTAACTACGAGGGGAAGTCAATAAGTCGGTCACAAATGGCTGTAGAAAAATAACTAAATACGATGATAGCTTGAAACCACTTTATTTTTATATATACATTGTCCCTTTATTTCTCAACAAAATTGCCACCAACATTGATGCACTTACCCCATCGTTTTATCAGTCCTCCTAAACCGGCTGCTTAAAACTGCGTGCTCTGTTTTCTAAACCATGCTTTCAGTTCACATTCAACTTCGGCGTCATTCGCGTCCTTGAGAAAATGTTTCTATCCAGCTATGCATCGCTTTACGTGACAACCATTTGTCAGCATAAACAGGAAGCATTTCCTTATGAGTGTCCTTTGCAGGCAGTCTTTTTGCCCACAAAATCGCACAACAGCACGTTGCTCTTTGGTTGTACACTCAGTAAGTACAGTCGCCATTTTGTTTATGCGCTGCGCATGCGCATGAAACACCTAGCGCCACCTGACGGACGGGAATACAAAGTTCGATGTTACTGTCACATAATGACACGTGTAGAAAACACCAACTACATTTACCTGCCATCCCACAGAACTGTGTGACTTACTTATTAACTCGCCCTCGTAATATATGCAGAGAAAGTCTAGAAAAAAATGTTAGCTGCATGTCCTTTAGATGACGTTGCAATTAACCCCACCATTTATTGATTGTTTGTGATTGTTTAGGCAATGTTAGTTAAGTAGTTGGTCAGTGCTTTCTGAACCAACGTGAACTCATACCATTGAAATCAACGCAAATTTGTTTGTTTTCACTCGTGGCTGATTTCTAACCCTCGACTGAATATGTTGCGAAATTGTGAAACACAATCTTGAAACGATGTCAATGTCTATATGTGTGTATGTAACTTGCAATATAGACTTCTGAATGTTCACACGTATTTCCATTGCATTCTTTCGCTTTGAATGAATGTACTTCACACAAAAGAGAATAAAACTTTTTTTTTCTAATAGACGAGTTATATTAATCAGACACGCTAAAGTTATTGAATGAGGTTTAAATGCTTCAATGTAAGCTTGCGCTTCGACGAAACTACATGCATATGACGTAATTGTAAAATGTGACAAGTTTTCTGTAGCAAACATTATTCAAGCTGTCATGGCAGAACAATAGAATCAGTGATATCTTACAAGTCAAGTAATTCAAACTCACTGATTGCTTTTCACCCCAAAGGACGAACTGGGTATATGGAACGGCTCCAGAGTTTTTGAACCAACTGGTACTTGGTGAGTAAAGTTGTCAAATCACGCCGGCCGTCTTTACTTCCCAGAAAATGTCCTGAAATCTGAAGTTTTTATTTATCTGAAATAACTCAGATCAAAGAAAACATCCCACCATAGAATTTGATTTAAGCACATTGATCCAAGGGCAGGCAGGCTAGATTGTTAGCCATACACCACCGAGGCCCTCTCCACACTAAGAGATCACACAGTTCAATTATGTGTATTATACAGACTCGTACTGGGAAGGACTAGTCTACTAACGAACGAGCTTCGAATTCATTCTCTGAGGTTCCACAAGAGTATTTGTTATGGGAGTGCAAGAACTACAACACCATGTACCAGGCGTGTTCCTGGCAATTGAAACTACTTAACGGCGCAATATTTCTGGGTTACTAATTCTGATTGGGTTCGAATCCCCGGTAAGGTGTGGATTTTTTTTCTTCTATTGTGGGCAAGAAAGAAATCCCTAACGTACACAGTTCGCTGTTCTGCACTAGTCTGGCGGACTAAATATGTAAGGCTCAATGCTCCCCTGCCCTACTCTACAAGGAACTATAAGCAGTAGTAGATAAGTTTGTTTTGTTTTTAACTAAATCTGATCGATAACATCTTTAACCTTTAGTATATAGCACATAGTTGATGAGTTTCTTATATTCATCTATCTCTTGCGTTGATATAAATTGTCTTTATTTTAATCAGTAACATAAGACTACCGGTCTCCCTGGTCTAAGAGTTGCACGACTTTCTCCGTAATCCCGTAAACTCTCGCGAGTAAGGTAACGTGCGCGAGAATCGGTAGCGGTTCTCTCCGCGTCGGTAACTTAGGTGGGTATGTGAGCCGGTCGCGCAGAAAGCAATGGCAAACTACTGAGCGTAATCTTGCCAAGAAATCAACAATCAGCTGAAAGATGCTGATGTTGACAGCGATGTAATGTAAAGGATATGCGAACAACAAAAACACAAAAATATAAGACTAATAAGTTGTATGTCCTGGGATCAATTACGGGTTGATTTGTTTCTAGATTAGTTTATGTTCAGAAGTTTGCCATTACTTTTTGAATAAGATGTCAACGCTGAAGTCTTTCTTACAGGTGTAGACAGACAGGAAGGCCAGCTATCTCATTTCATTTATATTCCATCCATCCATCATCCATCATGTTCCATGCCGGTAAGCGTGGGTGGTCATGTTCTGCCATCTCACTCGATCACCAGAGTCGTGGATCAGCTCTTTTTTCTGTCTCGACCACGCCACAAGGCCAAGCAATCCAGGTACTTGCTTCTAGGTCTTCCCCTTGGTCTGTTTCCCTCGATCTTCCCAGTTGTCACCAAGTTCTCCAGATCATCTCTTCTCATAACATGCCCAAAAAATTGTGACTCTCTACGTCTAATGTCTCTAATCATTTATATTAAGAGCGTTGTTTTTTTTTTTTTAAACTAACAAGTCATATGAGCAAAACATTTTCTTATGAATCTCGTCTTTCTTTGATTTGCGTTTTTATTAATTTGTTACCTTGCAGAAACATGCAATTCAACTGACAAGTTGGTAAGTATAGGAACCCAGTTTTCATGAGAAGCCATATATTGGTATGGTGGTTATATTCCTGTAATGTTATACCAAACGACACTTGATTGATGTTATTGTCAGTGTCAAGATGGCTTTCCCGTTTGTCAGTTTCACAGAAACATTAATGGCACCCACTTTACTGTCACCCACTTCTACGAGGCTGGGTCAATCCTAGAGCCACGTGGTCCCTATTAAAAATACCCGTCTGCAGGGGACTTGCATTTAGAACCACATGGTCGGTAGGCCAGTATGATAACCATTGCTCTGCCGTGTCAGTTTACTATACAAAATACAGCTACCCAAAAAATACTTTTTCTACAAAGTATTCATTATCTGAACAGTTCAAAGGTGAATACAATCTCGCACACCTGTCGTGGAAAAAGAAGGATTTTGACTCTAAAACTCTGCTGACCATGATGGAAAAAATTCGAGCAATGAAACCAGCTGGGGAAGGAAGAACGTTGTTTACATGCAGGTATTGTTGTAACTTTTAAGTAACCACTTGCATATTTGTTTATTCATGTTCAAAAACGCGACTGCCAGAGACAACCGCTGAATTAATTAGCTTTGGCATTGGAATAACATTAATGTAATCATTGAATATGGAGACTATGGCCGCTCTATCTATATATTGTAGAATCCCTATATGAGGTCAGTGTGTCTACGGGGTTTATGGCAGCCTGTGCTTAAACTTACGTGCTCTAGCAGTGGGGTAGTGGGTTAATTCCTAAATTAGTCGGTTGGGCTTACACGCTGACTTCAAAAAGCAGTGGCAAACTGCTGAAAGTAAAATTACCTTGTAAATCAACTTGGGGTTGGGGTTACTGGCAACATTCTGCAAAGGGCATGCACCATTTAAAAATTCCCATGGGTGTTTGACTGGAGTTGACAATAATACACCTGAAACATGTGTTGTAACAAAGTGTTCACTTAGGTCTCATTCCAGCCTGCCTGTAAATGTTATCCTGGATCAGGAACTCGTTACATCCACCCAGTTGTGAAATTCTAGTAGCGGACACTACATTGGCTTCTGAGCATGGAGAGAGTCAATGAGAGCCCTGTGAAGATTCACATCGGTTCTGGATCGAGACTTAATGCCTTTACACCAACCTCACTCGGGTAGAAGCAAGATTTTTTCAGGGCTCAGTCAATCGGAACGCCAATGACACGAAAATAAAAATGTTCAGACCAACAAACAAACTGATCTACAATCTCAGATATCTACATACAAACCTTCACACGCAAACACGCATATAAACTGTCCAGTTAACTTCATTGAAAATAAAAGAAAATAATAAGTCAAATTTCGACGGTGTACATTTCGCTTTCAGCAGGTAATTTTTTAATACAACATGTGTTGTTACTGTAAAGGGAAGTAA
The DNA here is from genome assembly GCA_014155875.1 of Cepaea nemoralis. Lineage (NCBI taxonomy): Eukaryota > Metazoa > Mollusca > Gastropoda > Stylommatophora > Helicidae > Cepaea > Cepaea nemoralis. Next base: position 67,089 of record JACEFZ010010580.1, read on the forward strand.
TTAGATCTGTTTAATTTATGAATCTTATCGCAGTTGTCTCAAAATGAAAGACGGGGAGAATGTTATCACAACTGTAACTGTTTAATTTAAAAAACAGATGTCTTACATTTTAAACCTTCAGCAGACTGGTTAACCGTTTAGCTAATAAATTATGTAAGACACATCAGCTTTGGCATTTCCAACATGTAGCCTTAATCAAAATGCATTTATAAACATCAGGAACGGCGCCGAGTGGAGCGGACTGGCGTACACATTGTCACTCTTGCTGGACCGTATGGACAACGACCAACAAGTTTCTGTGCCTCTTGTAGTCGGAACAGTCAAGGCTATTAGACCACAGATAGTTCCAACTCTGGTAAGACTTGTGATACTTTGTTGATAATGTATTTTACTGGTGAATGATATTTCTTTGGTGTGAATTTACTTTGTGTGGCAAATAACAACTGTATAATTAATACATAACTCCTCAAGTAAAGACAGTATGAAGAAATGTATATGTTTAATCACTGGCACACAACACTTCCAGTAAATACATTGTTACGTTGTTTGAAGAATATGTTTTGTGCGCTGTAACAAAATCATAGAGCCCACTAAGAGTTGATTTCTTTAAACAATATTGGGAATCCTATTGACATCAATGACAAAGATAAAGTTCTGCCCAAGGCAAATTCGTAGTCAGAATTTGCTCACATAAAGATAAAAACAATCATTGTCTTAGTCATATTATGAGAATATAAGGACTGGATAATATTTCGATAACATGACGCCAATAATCGGGCACTCTCACGATGTTTATACTTCACCTCGACACCGCAGGGTACAAGAGGAACATGATAAGATGAGATAATGAGATGAGATGAAGATTTATTATGTTAAAAACAGAGCAGCATGTGATGAGGATGGTATGTTGGATGGCAGTGTACCATCGAAAACACTCATCACATCCAGAATACGAGAAACAGATGATTATATTTCAAAACAATACTCTTAATACAAATACATACATTGATAATTTTACTACTCATCTTTTTGACTCATCTTAATTTGACTATCTCTATTTGTACTTGTCAACTAAAGATTGCAATCAACGAGGAAGACATTTAATATTTCACATATTTTGAATATATATATATGCTTTATAATCAACAACGATGTGACAACATTTCCAGAAATGTATCCTAATGACACGTACTTGCCACAACGTGTGCGAGGTAAACGAAATTGGAGAATCCTCGTTGCCGAAGTTCAGGGCTGCTATGAAAACAAGCGAGTCTGGCGTATGGCATCACGATTTCCAGCATGAGAATGGATGTGGGGAATGTAACGGCGGCGTTTGCGACTTAAAAGTAGTATAGAACACATGTTGTTTATGACAGACTCAAAAACGTGCTACATAAACGTACACACTAATATCTTCTGCGTGAGGTGGCTTACTTACCTCGGGGGGGGGGGGGGGGGGGAAGTTAAAAAGCATAACTTGGATTTTCTGGATAGTTACCTGGGCTTCCAGAGCGACACAGCAACTTTTTCGAAATTTCCTGGGAAATAAAAGCGGCCCATGTGATAACGACGTCATCACCCACTGAGTGCCGACAGGTATTATAATGTGGAGCTAGCTCCATATTCTTAGTACGCCAAACGGCGTGACAAGGGGTTCTTTAATTTGCTTAAATCTGTACTTGTTGTTACATAATTGTATCACACAGAACACTTACATTATATCTGTACTTCTACAGGATCAGTACAGACTTCTGTACCAAGTACTGAATCTCTTCAACGAAGCGAATAATGAATACAGCAATTTCAGTAATACTTAAGATTCATCACCGCATTCATCAACGCGCAAACAAACAGCCAAGCCTCCACATCTGTGTTTTTATATGTTAAATATAATCATTGAATGTTTATAACTTTTCATTAATTTAATTTGTATTAATATTAAGTGTTGAATCAAAATAAATACGCTATTTTATTTTTATAGCTTAGATGATATATAATCATGATTATTGACACGTTGTGCTAGTTCTTAATTTGTAACAAAATAAATTTGATATGATTTTATAAACTTGAAGAATAATCCAATCATTTGATAACAACATTTAGTAACTTGTTCATCATTAACGGGTTTATTTTAAATAATGAGCACAACCCAATACTGGCAACGCCGATCGCATTCCGGCACGAACCTAAGGCCTATCCACGTCATGGAAGCACTATACTCGAGTTTCGCCCTCGTTTGAGCTCGTCAGTAGTGCATATCCCTGACCGGATCCGGAAACAAGCCCCGGATCACGCGTGTGAAGCGGGTGTGTAACCACGCAGCACACACTGGACACGCCAAATTATCACACCGGAATACCACAACGCTACCCATCGTAGGCTATGCTCAAGGTTTATTTTAATCTGAAAAATTTGACAGGTCAACTTAAGAGGTCAATGTCGCTTAGACCACAGACTTTATTTAACACAGCGGTGGTAGATGAATGTTACATCTTGTGATTTCACCCAGCCTTCGTTTCATCGTGAATGTGCTGTCCATTTGTGCATAATATATGTGTCACCTGTTGTCCCTGGGGTGAGAGGAATCAATAAGCACACTGTTTTAATTCTATATCATCAGCTTGGGAATATAATTGAACTTTGTCTACCCAATCCCTTCAGTCTCTGGATCACTATCTCTCTCACTTCTTACCACGGGACAATACCCCTTTTCATATTCCTCCAGAACATACCACACAACTCTGGCTTCTAACAAATGATAAAATAATTTAATAAAGAAAAGTGTCACGTGTGTGCAATGTATGTGTATAGAACATCTGTAGTATAGTCTATTGTGTATGCGAGATAAGACCATTCAGTTCAGGATCAAATTCCGCTTTCATCATAGTGTTCCGGCCATACCACATCACAACACAGCAAGTTCAAAGGGACCTCACGGAATGAAGCGTCTCTCCGGCCAGGGGTCGACTTCTTCCAGTTGATCGTAGATAGTCTGGGTGCCTGGTTACTAATGTTGAATGTGGTAGAATAATGTCCATGAGTTCGGCACACACGGTGTACCCGATACTTCCATAAAAATCCTGTGACCTAGGAACACTTGCACATGTCTCTCAAGATCCCTAAAAAACTGATGGTATCTGTTATAGTAAATTCTTCCTGTCTCTTTGGAACATGTTACTAATTAATTCTCTTCACTATTATAATCTCTCTACATAATACAGTCATGGTCAATTGAGGTATTTACAGTTAATTAAACTCAGCTGTTTTGGGAACTCAACCACTGACAAACTATTCTTTCCATGATCGACGAATCTTGGCTCAGACTAAGACTATGATTAGGCAGACCCTCTTTGTGGAACGGGGTCCAATTGCAGAGGCCATTTAGCAAAACTGCACTCGGTGTTACTGCCATTGTCCACATCTCTGAGTTGTCCTTAAGTTCTCAGATACAGTAGAACCTGTCGAAGAGAGAACACCCGGTGAGACGTGGTTTTTGTGGGTTTATTCACCCTAATTCTTGTCTTGTGAGTCCTATCTCGGACTGGTGAGATAAACCCGATTCAGACCTACTATATGTGAGTGTAGGCCGAAGGCCGTACTCAGATATTTATATCCTGATCAACATATAACTAAACTCTGGCGTAAGGCAGAGGAGTTCATCACATTGGCCTGAGAAGGAAAGACTAAAGGAAAGCGAAGAAACCTCTGTAGACACCCTACCGGAAGATCCTACCATTGGCATTTGTTAAATCCCCCCAACCACCCTCATTCTCAATGAATATCATCCCGCGACATTGGTCTAAACCTGCTGAGTTAAACTATATACTCCTCAACCTAGTTTAAGCAACGCATCAGCCTGCTGCTGCCGACGCTCCTATAATAGGTTCCCACAACGCCCCATCACTACGCTCGATTCTAAGTATCGCCCAATTGTGCATATTAAATTACCTGCCTATTATTAATCACTACTGCAATTAGTTTTCCTTTCGTTAACAGACCTATCCCCCATTTTCTGCCAGCCGTTCTTCTAACACAGAAATGGCTGATCACATTTTCCTTGCGAACACATTTCTGACGCAACCCAATTTGGCCTAACTGAGTAAACCTCACTCGGTTCCCTTTCCCGGTGATATTATTCCGGCGCGCGTTGCAGACAATTTGTGAAGCACTGTCCTTAATTACTTATACATAATCTCTATCAATTAAATACCTTATGTAATATATTCCCTTCTAGAATCGAAACCACAAATTCACATTATGGACAAATGTCCGTCGACTTTAATCAACCCTGGACACAGTAGTTTCTTTTCCTAATTAGAACTGGAATAGAATAACACTCCATTTCGTTTCAGTCCATCTGGCCCACTGATTGTAAACTTTTTATCCAGACTGCCGAGAACTGTGTGTCAGAATGACGTCACTGACTTGGCCAGAAACCAGGTGCCGATAGGCTCTCTTTCTCTCATTCTCGGATCGGGGTAAACAATATACCGACTGGTCCCCCTTTGATCAGGGAAATCTTTCCTCTGTACTCAAAGAATTTTGGCCGGCGTTTGATCAGGGAAACCTTCCCCCAGCAACAAAGAGTTGCCGCGGCCTAGAGACGACTGTCTCTGGCAATCCATCATGCTGGTCGACATCTCCAGTAATTCCGTGACAATATGTACATAATGTTAACTAATCTAAAGAGGAACAGTATAGGTGCTATGATATGTCAAACACGTCATAATGTGCAATCATTATTTATGTTTAATACCTTTTCGTCCATGTGACAAATGTTATGTTGTGCCCAACAACTATCTCTCTTGTTCTCTCCCTCCTTCCCACCACGTGACTGCAACCGTAAATTTTCAGTCTGGTCAAAGGTGGCCCCCGAAAACAGTACGGAGACCCCAACCGTCCTGCTGTTAATTGACTACAGTGGTTGTTTCACAATATGGTTAGTTGAGTTGAGTCAAGAACCGACATTATTGAACTCTGGACACTCCCACAAGCGTTCAGTCCTCATCTTCAACAGCCAGCAAAGACTCCCACTACCAATGATGCCCGTTGCAATCTAATTATATGTCCGCCTTGCATTACCTCTGAGTGACGAGTGTCGACCAAGTCCTCTGACCACCTGCTGCTGTATTCTCTCTAGTCTTTCTGTTTTTCTGCACTGTTCACATGCTCCCCGAGAGCCTTCACCACATCTGCCTTATCATATATTAAATCACGCCGTAATGATGAGGCCTGTTAATTTCCATCCACATCTGAGTGTCATGGGGACAAGATCCAGTGAAATCTCACAACCCGAGACGTCTGAATCGATGCATGCCATTCTGCACGAATAATGCCAACCTTCACCTTTGCCAGCATGCTTAGTGAATCAGTTACAATCACAACATGCGTATACAGTTTGTTCTCCAACTAGCGGAAAGCTGAAGAAACCGCCTCCACCTTCATTCTCAAACTTGAGGTTGTGGTGTCATAAGCCAAGCTCTCCTTTACTAAACATTGACCATTTTCTATTGCTATGAATCACTAGTACCTTTTTTTTTTTTTGCCTTTTAACACAGAACCATCGATATAGATAATTACATCGCCAGGACGAGAGTAATCATGAATTAACTGCTGAATTTCGACGTCCGTAGCTCCTGCAGGCCACTCCCTACACCTACGGCCCAATTTGATTTTAACCTGACACAAATTGTAAATGTTTATTCGGCATCCTGACCTACTCCTTGCCTCCTTTGTATCGCTGGCGTTGTGATTCTTTTTCTTACTCTCCTGGCCCCGCCTTTCTATTTCTATGCCTTCTTCTCTCTCCATTCCCTCGCCATCATTTCTTCACTATATTTACACTGACCGCTGAAGATGACATCAAGCGCAGACACGCACTCTTAGAAATGAAATGTCATATTCGGTGTAAAGTATGTGAGGGTTCATTCACGGTCACCTCAGTAATGCCCTCTTCCTGAGGAAGGGGGCCGGGAGAAGTATAAAACCAGCCAATCGCCGTCTCTGCAAAAGCTTGAGTGCCTCCCTTATCGACTGTGCTCCCCCACAGTAATGCAGTTCCTCGGCATACAGGATACACCTTGAACTAGGGAAGTAACCTTGATCGGGTGGTTAAACGGGTACTCCACCTTGCCAAAGGGTGTTCCGTGGGCTAGAGGAGGGAAGGAGGCGTCTTACTTCCCCTTTAATAGGAGGATAACCCTACCCGATAGCCGAAAAAATATGGTGAATGTCCTGTCATCACAGATACACAACTTGGTGTTACAGGCATGGCCATTACTGAACATATACAATTAGTTAAATTAACATTTACTGTACATCGTAATGTGTGAATGTATCCAAAATCAAATGTAATTAATGATGATGAACATCCAATATTATTAGTAACAAACGAAAAAATTTGGATAGGTCAATATGTAAGAAAACAATAGGTCAGTGTGACACCGGTTCCCGTAGTGAACAACAATTATCATTAATTATCATCATCGCCATCACCACCACCATAATCATCATCATCATCATCATGCGTTTGGCTAAATGGCGTAAACGTTCATATATCTCCACACATGTCGGTTCTCACTGTATGACATTTCTCCACTATATCGTCTTAAATAATGTAATCATAGTTGTTTATCAGCAGCGCCATAATTATTTATCATTTCGCTAATAGTTGTGTATGATTACATATGCTGTTTATCATATCAGCCATATTTTTTTCATCTTTAAAATCATAGATATTTACCATTACATTAATACAAGAAAATATATGTTTAATTGAAAGATTACTCTATAATTTACAGCATGTAGAATAGAATATAATCCCGCTTAATGTCAAGTATTGTAATGTGTTATATACAGATACATTTTATTTGAAAATATATTATATGCCCTTTCACTCCAACTGGCTAACTACAGGGTGAAGAATGGCACACTTTTCACGCTCCTTGAAGTGTATGTGGCTTGCTTTACTAGCCTTATATTTGTATAGACACTCCAGGGGGGATCACACCGGCCGCCTTTACTTCCAAAGACATTTCCTAGTACCCATGTTGGGTTGGGTCGACCTAGAAGCCGAGGTCAATTTTACAATTCCGCCCCAATGCAAATTCTAAGGCAAGAAGGCTAACCGTGGTATAATAACGGTGGTTCTCAATGCACACATTGTGTAGAGGTTAATGAGGTTTTATAGCATGGGTATTATTATATTATAAATCAGTCTCGTTTCTCTTAAACGTTTCCTTACAAGTTGTGTTTCATCGTGTAGCAGATCTTTCACAGAACGTTGTTGCCATCACGACCCACCTGAAATACTGCAAAGCTTACACCAGCTCCCATGCCTCATCCATTGTCATGACCATAATGTCTGCAGTTTCTTGTGTCCACATTTGTCGCGGTTTGCCCATGACTCTTCTGCCATGAACCGTGCCTTGGATTACAGTTCTGTCTAGCTTACAGTGAAGTGTCATATGGCCAAAGTGTTCCGGTGTCAGCGACATTATACTGTTTATGAGTCGGTTTTAATCGATGTTCGTGTGTGTAGAACGTCACTATTTTCTTCTTCTTGATAGACGGTATTCTAAGAATTCTCACTGTAATTTTGAAAGTCTAAAGTCTTGATTTTCTTCTTTAGTGATTGTGAAATAGCATATTATTCACAAACGTATCTTGCCAAAGGAAAGCAAAAACAAAATGTGTACTTTATTTTTTATTTATTTATTTTTGTTGTTGTTGTTGTTGTTGCTGGTATTGTACCATAAGCTCGTAATAATGTTTAACTTTTGCGTTACTATTGTCACTCTTCTCACATCTTTTGAAATTCCACATTGTTGTTAATTATAGAACCGAAGTATTTAATGTGTGTGTATTTTCTAACAACAATACTAATGTGAATACTAAACAGACAGTAGGCTCATTTTATACAATTCATCAAAGAAGGCTTCTGATATTGAATATTACATTTTTGATATCTTTTCTGAATCGTTATATGTTGTAACATTCCTTGTAAATACGATTTGACTTCCCGTGCTATGCCGAGCGGAGCAGTCTATCCTATCTCTAAAGAAACACGTCTCCTAGACTCTTGATACTTTCAACCACTGACAGTCTTCCATAACACCACTCCTGTTTCCTATACTCTTGATAAGCCTTGTATGTCTGTAAACCCATCCACTTGTAACAATATTCGTTTGTTATTATAGTCATTGCAGTAGCTAGTTCAGCATGTATGGGGATTCTTTCGTCAACAATTAACCTTTAAACGTTTGAGAAAGTTCAATTCTGAAAAGCTTGAGCCAAATATGGAACCATACTGTTGTGGATGTCATGGTTAAGAATGTTAATCTTTTCTGCTGTTACTTTCAGTGACCTTTCCTTCTCTTGTCAAGTTATCTTTATATAAAAGTTAATACTTAGTTCCATTTCTCTCCGTCTGACATTGCCCATAATCAGCTATACTTTTTTTCTCTGTTTGGGACCATTACATTGGAACTATTAATACCAACCTACAAAGAGCATTATAGAGCGCGCATAACAGATCTTTACATCCCCCCCTCCCCCTCGTCTCCCACCCAACACTTCACTGAGGTAAACGGTGGAAAAGTAAAAGACGAGAAAGAAGAAGAAGAGGAGGAGGAAGAAGAAGAAGAAGAATAAAACTGGAACTACTGCACATTATGAATATACACGAAAGTCGCGCACCTGTTTTTCACTATTTCCTTTTCTACCTGGTTATATTCAAGTGTCCATATATTGTGTATTAAAATGTGTAATATATGTTCTTATTAGTAATGCTTATGTTGTTCTTGATAAATGTTGTTATAACTGGAAGATTGAACAGGTGTGGTGTGTTTTAAGGTGCGTATTGATACTTTTATTTTATTTTATTTTTTTTATGTTTGTCCACTTTCCCAGTTTGATTACTGTTCAATTGCTATAAGAACCTCGAAAGGTATACGCACGTGTTTCTGCTTGTTGTATTTTCACTATATCCTAAGCTACAGCGCCGGTTACTCGTGACGATATTGTTATTATCATATTATATATATTATTTATAGTATAGCAATAGTGACAATTATTGGTGACAATAGAGCAAGAGGAAGGCAGTGCGATAAATATCTGGATGGCTTGACCACATGGCGGAACTAAGACAAGAAAACATACCTGATCCAAGACACTGGATAACGTGCGAAATGGCGTACCATGTCTGCCCACGCCTATCAGCCTGGCACATGATGATGAGGGCTGTGCAGTGAACATCGGTATTGTGAGTAGGAACAAATATTTCGGCTGGTCGGATGTGTGTACATTTGATGTCCAGAGTCATGATAGCCAGAATTAAACTCCAGTGTATAAGCAACATATGGTGTGTTGATATAGTGCCTTCATATGCACAATAGCAACTAAAATACCCTAACCTAAATTGTGTACGGCATGATGCATAGATTTATTGCAAAATTAATCCTGAAAAAATATAATCTCTGTAACATTAATCAATAAAAATGTATATAAAACGTGTATGTGTTTGTGTGTGTGTGTGTGTTTGTGTATGTGTGTGTGTGTGTGTGTGTGTGAGACACTATTATAGTATGTAGCTATTCGTATGTTGGTAATAGAATACTATAGATATCAAATGATGCATGACCTTTGTACGAGGTTGCAGTCAACTTTAACTCCAGGTTTAATGTCAAGGCAATTTCACGTTCAGCAGTTTGTCATTGCTTTCTGAACGAGAAGTCAATGTTTAAATCCAACTTACAGGTGTAAGGATTGAACCCCGTACCTCACCATAGGCATGCCTGGAGTTTAAGAGTTAGCGCTCTCAACATTTACGCCATGATGACCGCTAATATTGATATTAACATATATAATTAGAAAGCAACAATTGCAAACAACAAAGGGAAACTATGAATGGTACAGAAAGGATACACAACCCCCGCATGTAGTAAACGTGCTCGTTAGCCTAACAGTTTTAGTAACATTGTCTCTACAATTCATGTGACACTGACATTCACATTCATTCACGCTGACTCAGACCTGACAGTAGACTGTACAACTTATGTGTCATGCCGATACTCCTTGGATATATGTTGTGTTTGTGAATGTGTTTGTTTGCTGATGAAGGCTAATCGCCGCAACGTCCTGTATGTGTCGTAAATCTGTTATGTAAAGCTGCGCTACTTTGTGTCATTTTATATTGTGAACACAGACCTGCCGACAGTGAGAATGAATGGGAGCATTTTGAGAAGAACCCAGTCGATGACATATCTTGGCGTGAGGCTTGAATGTAGCCTGTCTTTCAGAGATCATGTTGATTATGTCATAACGAAAGCTCGAAAAGGTTTGTCAGCAATGAGAGTTATGGCGACTGCCAATATCGAGCAAAGACTGCTAATACTTCTATTCCAAACACTGGTGCTTTTACCCATCGAGTATGCCCTGGCCATCCTAACTGTCAGCCCTACCCAGATTAAAACAATTTAGTTGCATGTCCTTCACAGGACGTAGCAGTCGACCCCAGCATTTTCACTATTCGTGATTCCAGGGCAAATTTTACGTTCAGTAGTTTGCCATTGCATTCTGAACGACCGGCATCTATACCTTTTTCGAAAAAAAACCAGCACTGCTGTGTTTCTAAAAACTTTTTTTTAACCCGGGTATACGGGCTCACAAACCGCATTCGCAAGCCCTTAGCCACAGAGACCGGTTTTACGACCGGTTTTAGGATACACAGATTGGAAGACTTGAAAAGGTACAAAACGAAGCCATGCGCATCATTTTGGGCTGCACGAGAGACACCAGCTGTGTAGCAATGAGATACCTCCTTGACTTCCCGACAATGAACCACAGGATCAAGATCTGGAGAGCTCATGCATACTTAAAAATAAATGTAGATGGGCGGCACCCTCTGCATGAAGCTATATTCAGACAAAATTGTGACAGGCAAAAGAGGGGTAAATTATTGATGAGTCTGGCGGAAGATGTCATCAGACAGGCCTGCAGTCTTACCAGTATCAACCCCGGCAAGGAATGGGTGCCGGTGCCTCCAGCTTTTAAGTGCACTTTCTCCTGCATTATCACACTCGACAGACGGTACAGAGAGCAGAACCCTGCCGCTGTCAATGCAGAGGTCAACGCGCTCATCTATGAACACTCAGATAGCCCCGAAGTGCTCATCTATACTGATGGATCTGTTGTAAAGCAGCAGAGAAGTGCGTGGGCATTTACAGCCCGTTCAGCGGGCCGAACCGTTCAAGAATTCAGTGGTGCCCATCCTATGACCACGAGCATCATGATGATGGAGGTTATGGCGGTAACACAGGCTTTCATATGGCTAGAATCACAGCATTATACCAACGTGTGTGTACTAAGTGACTCAATGAGCATGATTCGGAATGTCGAAGCAGGATCTGTACGTACACAGTGGACTGAGTCGCTGCGGAAGTCTATTGTCCGTAAAGTCACCTTCATCTTCGTCCCAGGACATGCGGGAGTCGAGGGAAATGAACGAGCTGATAAACTGGCTGGCTCTGCACCCCCTGCTGATGGCCAGCCCATGGATCGTGCCGATGTTATTAACGTCCTTAAAGATATGGCGAGAACAGAGGACTTTGACGTCAGTGAATCCACATCGCTTTCTAGGATGAACGACTTGGGAGTAAGAATTGGCACGGCCAATCACGAGAGGTACATCGGGAAAACGAGGTGCCTCGTCAACCAACACAGAACTGGCACTATTAGCCACCGGACGCTGATGCATATGCTGGGGGGGGGGGGGGAGGATCTGAGCACCTATGGACCTGTCCGGAGTGCAATGAAGATACCCCAACTGATAACTGATAACTGAAAACTGTATTGTTTGATGAGACCAAATATATTTTCTTTCTAAAGTTCATGTATCTCAACAGCTCCCGTTTTATATTGTGTTATTCTATAACTTTCCTTAACGGTCTTCATTATTCATCCAAGAAACTAGACCTCTGTATTCTAAAATACCCACAGTCTCAGACAATTACGTTTTTAGCTTTAAATTTTAACCAAGGTTCATGTTTCCATCTCATACAGTTGTGTTGAACACATCTAGTATTTGGTGAGGATCGATTTCAATTTCTGTGATATATTTGTTTGAAGAGAAGTATATTATTTCCTGTTACTGAATGTGCTTCTGCTGCCTGGAGTTTAAAATCCTGCACCTTTACAATGGATATGGTCAAGGGTCATAGACTAAGACGAGGCAGGTCCTGGATGGCAGTATACGTCAGGTGTGTGATCTAGAGACCATCAATAGTGAACAATCGCAATACACGTTATATTCATTACGGATTCAAAGAGTATGCTTAGTAAGGTGGAGAAAGGAATATTTCGTGTTGAATGGCTCTCGTCGCTTCAGAGGTCACAGATTGTGAGATTTGTATGGATATTTTTCCCTGGCCATGCGGGGGTACGGGGGAATGAACAGGCTGATAGGCTAGAAGGGAATGCACCTCTTGGTGGTAGTTTGCCTATGGACAAGGGGGAGGTGGTCGTGCGCTTCTGGGACTAGGTGGAGAAGGCGGAGGAACAGATTCAGAACCCATATGTGGAAAGAATGAGATTGCCGGGGATCGGTAGGGGTTCTGGAAGAATCTCAAAACTAAGAGGAAAGACCAGGAGAACTTTTAATCAGATAGCGGTTGGAACGATTAGTAGTATGACTCTTCGCTGGCTGTTGAACGAGGGGACGGAGCACGTATGGGAATGTCCTGAGTGCAGTGATGTCGATTCTTACCTCAACTCAACTCAACTACTGAATGTGCAAGAGGAATTGCGATTCTTTTTGTAGTCGATGGTAAAAGAGAAAGGGAGACAATCATAAAGACTGATGCTTCCTTCACTACGGTGCTAAGAGGTAAAGAGTAGTTCTGACTTCGTTACGGCCAAAGAAGAAAAATAGTGAAAAGAGAGAGAACCTCACACCGCCTCAACCGACAAAAAAAGAGGATAGTAATTAGATAAGATATACGAGATCTCAGGCAGGGGCCTCAACTCTGGACTGACTGTCATATTTGAGACCCAGACATTGGATTAAGGTGTTAGACTTGTGGTAGAAATAGTGACTGTAAAAAGTAAAAACTAAAAGATACTAAACAAACAAATCAAGGACAAATAAACAAGCTCTTTATTTATTTCTTCTAACAGCACATTGCGTGTCAATAACAGATACAATAGACAACTGTATATATCAAATCACCACAGTGGGTAACCCCTAACCAATCAACAGCACTTAAGACAACAGGGTACACCAAGTACCACAACACAGGTGTTCCAAACAATGGCTGGTTAGACTGACACTATAAAGAACTTTGACACAAGCAACACTGCACAGACAATAAGGCACTACAAAAACATAGGTTACACAACATAAACCCCAAGACGCGACATAAACAAGAGTTGTGACACAATTTACTATCCCACCAAGAACCCAGGCTTGCTGACACTAACTAGTCAGCTGCTCAGTTTTGTCACAACATTAGTTGACACAGATCAACTCAGGGAATTGTTCCCACACCTGACAACAACAGAACAGCACTGAACTGAAGGCCATGCTGCCCGCATCTCTCATCAGCACAAAGGACTGCTAAAACAAACTGGCTTCCGATTCCTTTGTTAAGCCGAGTTCCGGTGGTGGCCAGGACAAAAACGGCTTTGATAGACCAAACTAAGGTGCATCGGAATGTTGTAGACACCAAGGTGCATCGGTTTGGCGCTATCACATTATCCAACCCCCTACTTTTTTGACGTCCCGTCAAAAGGAATGGACTATCGTATCCCCTTACCCCAACTATCTCTTTACAAGTTAACATCTACACATAAACCATCATCAAAATTACCAACGCCCCAAAAAAAAAATAAAGCCACCTGTGACCTCATCCAAAAATAATCATCAATGAAACAAGGATTCATTTAAATTTACACACAAACCGCCATCAAAATGACAAAGGCATAACAAATCTATGTCACATGTTACCACATCCAAAAACATAATCATCAATCAGTCAAGACACCAATGACAGTTATACGTAACCAGCCATCAAAATGACATCAGACTTCTATGCCCTAACAATTCCCTGGTCATAGAGCACAACCATCAACAAAAAAAAAACTTGTGTCACCTTTGGAGACCTTGCCCCCAAAACCTAAACTGCTGGTTATATCCCTGAAGAGTACCACTTAACAAAATAGTCTTTTTCTATTCAATCATCACTTACAATGTGAACCAGTGTAGATTACATCACCAAGCATCAGTCTTTTCCAAATACCAATAATCTCAACACAAAAGTATAAACCATACTAGCTCAGTTGTTGGTACTAATGACTAAAATAACATCAGTGAGGAAAAATAGCTCTTCTGCTATAAGAGCACCAATTGTAACAAAATGAATACAACCCTCACTTCTTACATAAAAATAATTAAACAAACATAAACATTAAACCAGTAACCTTTATATTGGTTACTACTTCCCTTAACTCTGGAAATTCAACACAAAATGTATTTAAAAATAATACCTTTTGTCTCTTCAAATATAAGCTTCCTGCAGCTACTGTGGTACCTAAATGACTTGTTTTTCTATCAACCTGTATCTCTACACTAAAAAGAACATTTCATCATGTGTCACCTGTAACCTGAATATAAACACAAAGGAAAATATACCGGGCCAACAAAACATTGTTATTGCAATAATATCCCACCTCATGAATTCACTCTGGAAGTTACTCTCTTACTGGACATGATGGTAATGACAACACCACATGAACAACAGAACCACCCCTTTCACCTGGTCTGCCTGGCGTTCTTGCACTCTAAAAGAAAGACATGTCATCACATGACACCATCTACCTGCAATCATAATATATAACAACAGCAAAACATAACTGCTAATTAACTAACTACACTAAGGCTGTCAATCCAAAAGACTGGAATTTCTAAACGGATGAAAACAGTCTCTATCTTTCACAACCATGTCTAACGGGCAAAAGTTCTTGCTGGTGGTCTTTCACAATCCCCTTTTGCACAAAGTCACGAGATGACATATCGGTATGCAGAAAATTTTGGCCCACACCCGTCACAAAACACTGACCATCTGTCACATCACTTTGACCATCTGTCACAAGTCTAACCCTCAAGTCACCCTCTAACTGTTCAGCCACACTGACACAAGGAGACTTCCATTGTCCCCTCCTCCTCCGCCTCTTCCTGCGAAAGAAATTTCTCTGGTTGCCACACATAACCATCCGGCTACCAGAAGTTGACACTGCACCCACCTGAACTGCTGGGGCTGATCCTTTAGAAGGATCAACCTGGGGCGGACTCTGTTGTCGCTTAAGGCCCTGCTGGTCTCGGTGGCTTACGTTGGCAAATGCTTTGCTACAATTGACTCCAGAGGGGTTCTGAATAACACCAACCCCTCTCTTCGGACACCTGTTTTGGAGGTGTGTGCGGCTTCGACAAACATTGCACCTCTTGCGTTGTACCTTGGGCTGCAGCAACGAATCAGCTAAGGCTCTCATCCGACCTAGCTTAGCTCGAAGTTCCTCCACCACCACATCATCATGCTGGACCCCTTGACACTGACCACTGGCATTAGGCCACCTCTCTGAACTGTAATCTTGACGTTCTACATATTGGTATGTACAGACTTCTGGAGCTAACGACACACCAGCCCATCGCATGGCCAAGTCTCTAACACAAAGGAAAGTCACTGACGGGTCATGCAATATCCTCTCCTCTGCCATTCTCCTGCTGAGAACATTATGTAGTTTTGCAACAAACCAGTCTCTTAGGATCACTGGATCCCAAGCAACCATGCCCCTCTTTCTCTGAGCTTCCAGCACCAAACGAAAGGCTTTGTGGACCCGGTGAGAGAAATCCATGATGGATTCCTCTGCATCTTGTGTTACTTGAAAGAAAGCCGCAGCCAGTTCCACCATGCTGCGCTGCTCTCCATATACCTGCTGAATGGTCTGCAGCATCTCCTCAGGGTCATTACAAGCTGACCTAAGTTCAAGTTCCGCCCACACACTGGGAGCAACACTTTCACAAATAATGTCCACTTTATCTTCATCGCACACCGCACCAGCCCTCCAGGCAGATCTCACCTTCCTCACATACTTCTCAACAGCTGGCCCACCTTGCCGGCCAAAACAAGGTACTTCTATCTTCACAGGTGCCACTATGTACCTGACTTCACCAGTGGGCCCTGTGATGTCAGGGGCACCAACTGGGAGGGGAGCTAGCGGTCCCTAACGTTGAAGACAGAGCCATCTTTGCTCTGGATAGGATACAGTGAAAGTGTACTAGGAGGCAATTTATCTGAGCCCACTCACCATACAGGGGACTCCTCTCTTGTGCAGCAATGCCCGGGGGATCTCAGCAGCAAACCTGGGTTCTAATGTCACAACTCAAAGACAATGGACACCACAAACATAAACACTGACCTATCACACAAAACAATCACTAGATACTAAAACAATTCTAACAGAACAATTCAAAGGCTGCCACAATATCTCGTCGGGGTCGCCATTTTGTAGTCGATGGTAAAAGAGAAAGGGAGACAATCATAAAGACTGATGCTTCCTTCACTACGGTGCTAAGAGGTAAAGAGTAGTTCTGACTTCGTTACGGCCAAAGAAGAAAAATAGTGAAAAGAGAGAGAACCTCACACCGCCTCAACCGACAAAAAAAGAGGATAGTAATTAGATAAGATATACGAGATCTCAGGCAGGGGCCTCAACTCTGGACTGACTGTCATATTTGAGACCCAGACATTGGATTAAGGTGTTAGATTGTGGTAGAAATAGTGACTGTAAAAAGTAAAAACTAAAAGATACTAAACAAACAAATCAAGGACAAATAAACAAGCTCTTTATTTATTTCTTCTAACAGCACATTGCGTGTCAATAACAGATACAATAGACAACTGTATATATCAAATCACCACAGTGGGTAACCCCTAACCAATCAACAGCACTTAAGACAACAGGGTACACCAAGTACCACAACACAGGTGTTCTAAACAATGGCTGGTTAGACTGACACTATAAAGAACTTTGACACAAGCAACACTGCACAGACAATAAGGCACTACAAAAACATAGGTTACACAACATAAACCCCAAGACGCGACATAAACAAGAGTTGTGACACAATTTACTATCCCACCAAGAACCCAGGCTTGCTGACACTAACTAGTCAGCTGCTCAGTTTTGTCACAACATTAGTTGACACAGATCAACTCAGGGAATTGTTCCCACACCTGACAACAACAGAACAGCACTGAACTGAAGGCCATGCTGCCCGCAGCTCTCATCAGCACAAAGGACCGCTAAAACAAACTGGCTTCCGATTCCTTTGTTAAGCCGAGTTCCGGTGGTGGCCAGGACAAAAACGGCTTTGATAGACCAAACTAAGGTGCATCGGAATGTTGTAGACACCGAGGTGCATCGGTTTGGCGCTATCACATTTTGTTGTAAATTCCATGTCGGATGTGACATCTTCTTTCATTGTTTGACCCATGTAGACAACGCTTGATTCCAGTTATTGATCTTCATCCTTTAGTAATGTGCAAAATACATATGTGGGAGTGTTAATGCTTTGTCCTCCGATGTTTAACTTTGGTATACCTTCAACAGTAGAAAATCTGATGTAGCTTCAGGAATAGCACACAACTGAAATAACAATGCGAATCATAAACAACCAATATACGCTGAGGTTGTAACGGACATGAAACTAACTTGAATTTAATAGGTTCAATATCTTTGAAAACGCTTGTATACAATTTGTATTTTTACCAAAGTCGGTGTATTAGAGATTTATAAGCGCAGATGTTGAGAGAACAAACCTACAGTTATAGTATGTGAATGTTGTACCCGGGAAGGCTAACCCGGTCAACAAACTCCCGCTGAAGTTGCATGTGTCGGCCTGCGGGCGCATAACCGGACACAACGCAATTACATCTGGAAAATAAAACACTCCGGATGAATTCAGAAGAAGAAGTATGTGAATGTTATCACTAATGCCGATTATTATCATTTTTTGAGGATATGATGCACTGCAGAACCGGTTTTCACTATTTCTTAATCTTAACACATAAAAGCAGATACTTCCTGGGAAACATAATACTAGTAAGACATGTTTGTTCTATTCTATATCTAAAGTGAAATATTGGTCCAACCACCATTAACATTAACTAAAATGGTATCCCCCTGGACACTGGGTTTGAGTCTGTTGACAATGAAATACCTAAACCCTTCGCAGAAAATCTGATAAACTTATACCTAATCAAAGTCAGTCACTATGTGCTGTGTTGAATCATGACCTGGCTAAATCATAACACACATTCCGCATATGTGGAATTTCATTACTGGTGTTGCACATTCAGATAATTCCTGGCCCTTGAGATTAGAAGCTCAGCCGTACAAATGGCGGTGTAGATTGTACTTTGGTACCGTTTGAGGAGGAACATTTCTACACAAACATTATTTCACCTGTTGCAAGTCCTTGTCTAATCTCTGATAGCTGGAAAATACCAGGGTTTGATCGTTTTAAGCAGTATAATATAAGCTCTTATATCTGATCAGAGGAGCGGCTGACCGAGTGGCTAAGAATGTCGTATTCTCCTTCGGGAGATACTGTTCCGAATCATCTGTAAGGTGTGAATTGTTTCTGTCTGCCCTAACCCACACAGTTCGCGACATGATGCTATGGACAGTAGATGACAGTCTTTTTCCTTTTTTTATTTTTTGACAGTCTGATCGTTAGAAAATACCAGGGTAGAAAGGTATCTCGCCCATACAAGAATCGATAACACACTAGAAAGATAGTCTGTTGTGCTTTGCCTTATAAAAGTTCAATTTGACTACACAGGTATATCCTCATATGTGCTCCAGTTTCCTCCAATAGATGATATCAGAAGAACCTCAGATTTGACATTTACAAACGTCGAAAACATAGCGTCAGTCAGACGCAGCAAGCGTTGGATTAGAGGTTGCCGCTTGCAAATATCTCTTCCCCCCCCCCCCCCACCAAGTTTGTAGGCATTCATTCCAAACACAGATGTACATCTTAAAATTCTTTCTACAAGGAGACAACACACACACACACACACGCACACACGCACACACGCACACACGCACACACACACACACACACACACACACACACACACACACCAAGCAGGCAACATTAAGTATAATAACTAGAGAAGTATAGTAGGTAGTGTTTCTAGCAGAATTTGCGCCTACAAAATGTCACCAAGATGTTAACAAGAAGCTAACAATATGCATACATAATGTTAACATGATATTAATAAGATGTATACGTACTATTAACACAGACATTGTGAATGTCTGTTTCGCTTATCACAGTGTGTGTTTTGTGTGAGAAAAACATTTGTAAACATGAACCACTTCTTTCGCCAGTTGCAAGACAAATAAATCCATACGTAATAACCCATAGTTATATATTGTGTATCAATATGTCTATTTGTCTATATGATATTGTTCTATGGATATTGGGCCTCAGTATTTTGACACTGGAATATTTAAACACAGTGGAAAAAATATGACCAACCTAGGCATACTCTCAGCAAATCAGTTTGTGCAATGCTAATTCATGACATGGTTACATACTAACACGCTTCCCCGAAGACACGACGTTCCATCACCAGTCTTGCATACCCCGATGGTTTCTCAGCTTGGGGACGAAACAAGAGCTACACACCACAACCAATGTGGAGATGGTGCTCTGGTACAGGCATTGAGGAACATCCACTAAAGGCTCATATCATATGATGCTTGCCCTTCCCTGCACCTAGGAGGCCTGAATGTCAGTGTACAGGACTTACGATTTAAAACCCGTAGTCTTCCAGAGGATTCAAACCTACAAGCCAACCAGCCAGCTGGATGTTCGTTTGTGTGGGCATTATATGTGAAGTCGATAACACGGAGTTTGAGAAGAGAATAAGTTATATACATAAAGTACATTTTACTATTCGTGCAGCAGTGTATTATTTTAATTTCAAATTAAATCTGCTTTCTGTATCAGGCTATCATCGCTTCAGCATGACGAATTGTAACAAACTATCATATCATTCACAGATAAGCGTGTATACCAGGAAGTACAATCTCGCTTGTCCTAAAACTGACAGATCCTGTATAAACGGGATACAGCGCTTGACTAGAAACATTCGCACAAACGATGCTTCACTGGCAAATTTTAACTCTTAACGATGAAGTGTATAACAAATGCTAGGATAATATCGTATTATATTTAACGACTGTTGTTTTTCATTTATAACATACGATCACTCGAGTTCAGCACTGGAGTCTTATCGACAAGTGTAAGTTTATGTAAGATTGTGTACGTTCAAAAAATAGTATCATGCAAGTTGTTATAAGAAGATGATGTAAGATTAGAACAATAAAGTGATTGGAAAATTAAACTATTATTGATTAGCATTGTGTTCCAATACCTGTTCCACCTATACCTGATACCTATTTTCCCGTGTGTTGCCGGGGCCCATAAGGGAAGCAAAGAATAGCAACACTGCAGCCTACCACGCATGTCGTAAGAGGCGTCTAAGGAGGCTTGATATTTCCGTCGCCCTGCTACTGAGTGAGTGCGTGGCGCGACACTGTGAGCTGTGAGTTTCGTGTGAAATGCTTTTGAATCTGCCCGACGTTTTTTGGAACGTGACTGCATGTTCGGAGCGATGGCAGATGGCTATGTCCCAGAGTTGACAGGTGTTTGCCTTATGCAGAAATGCGTGGCTGATGGGCTTCTGTTTGACTGCCACTACCATCGACGATGAACTGTATTTCGTGGACTGTGTGGGTGAACATCTAGGAAACATCCAGATGGGAAAATGACTGCAGATTCCATCAGAAATGAACTGGATGTTTTGTGGGGGACTATAGTGTTGACATTCTGGCGGCGGCATTATGCACAGTGCATCTGTGAGTGCTGTTGTTTGTCGAGACTCCTGTCTTTTCCACTTTTCACATTGGGTAGTGGGGAGTGTTTTGTATGATATTCACTGGCACAGGAACGGAGCATAATGGGGACGACCCGTTGCTGTGAAGTTGGAACTGCGACTAACTAACTAACTAACTAACTAACTAACCTGTTACAGCTTGTGATAGACAGTGCACACTGGGCATTCAAAATACAATATATACTAGTGTACATCTTGAGGGTTCGATTCCGGATTCCGATATTCCGTTCACTTTGCAATATTTCGGAAACCCCCGGAGTTGTCGTTGTAGCTACTAAGTTAGAGCTTTCTGTGACGCTTTAGGCAGGCCGCCCTGCAAAAAGAGACCGAGTCATATAGTGTAATGATGTCTAGCTTAAGTCTTTAAACCCTGTAAAACCCCTTTGCCAAAAGTTGTATGTAATAGTTTAGTTTAGTTTAGTCGATGGATTAACATCACGGCACACGGGTGCAACCCCTAAGTCCTCCGTTTTCCTTCTAACTCAAATAGAGTCTGGAGAAACTCAGCTCAGTGCACGAGCTCCGTAGCACCAGCGAAGATCCTGAAAATACTTTGGGTAGATTTTTAACTCGAAATTTTGCCCGGGCAGCGCCGTTTGGCTACTCTTTTTCGATTTCCAACTGCCAAGAGATTGTTTACGTGCGCAACAATACACACGGGCGTCCGATCTCACTACCCAGAGATCAGGGAACATTTATTTCTAGAAGTCCAGGTGAAAGAATCCTGGCATCACCGGGGCTTGAACCAGGAACCTCGAGCACTCGAGGCGGACACCATACCTCGAGACCACGCAGCTCCCCTAGTTGTATGTAATTACAACACTCAAAGTAACGCTTGTATTATATTGAAATGGAAAATGCAAAAATGTTGAAAGTGAGAGTAGCCTTGTATATGGGACTCAGGCTGAAATTAAAAGTGACCGGTTCCTTTATTAAATCGAACTTTACATCGTCGCAATAAGTAGGGGATGTAAATAGCATTTTCTTGAGTAATGACTTTACATCTCTATTCTTATCCACGTGTGCAATGTGCTATTATTCTTTTTATTTAATGTCTCTTAACTTTTATTTTTGAAATATAAATTTGGAGAAGTTCACGAAAGAGAGAAGATGTTTAATACCACCGATCTAAATACAAACAATGTAGGCTGCAATTCAAACTTAAGGGATATTGTTTTTGTTCACATATCCTTTACAGGACATCTCTGTCAACAGCATCTTTCAGCTGATTGTTGATTTCTTGGCAAGATAAAGCTCAGTAGTTTGCCACTCTTTCTGAGCGACCGGCTCAATACCCCGTAAGTTACCGACGCGGAGAGAACCGCTACCAATTCTCGCGTAACGTCACGTTACTTACGAGAGTATAGATATTACGTAGAAAGTCGTGTAACCTCAAGACCAGATAGACCGGCTTAATAGATATAGGGAGATCAAAATTGGTCAAAGGATATTAGAATGTGTCAGACAGCATATTACTAGTAAGTTAGTTAGTTAGTCGAGGTTCCTACTTCACGGCAACGGGTCGTCCCCCTTATGCTCCATTCCCGTGCCAGCGAATATCACACAAAATGCACCCCACTGTCCAATGTGAAAAGTGGAATAGGCAGGAGTCTCGGCAATCCAACAAGCCCGTACAGGTACACTGTGCATAATGCCGCCGTCAGAATGCCAACACAAAATTAATCCACAAAAACCACAGTTCTTCGTCAATGAACTCAGCAGTCACCAGAAAGTCCTCATTGACCCGGGTTTTCTCACATAGCTCGGTCCCTTACCGCATGGCGACCCGCCGAAAGCGTCGCACAACGCACGAACTCCGCAGCTTCAGCGCCGACTCCCAGGAGTCTCTTGAAAAATGCACCCGTGAACCGAAAGGGCAAAACTGTCAATTCAGCAACCGCCGGTAGCCATTGTTCCGAACATGCAGTTTACTGTGCAGGACAGATGTAAAAGCATTTAACGAGAATTTCACAGCTCACGGTGTCGCCCACGCACTCACTCAGTAGCAGAGCGACGGAACCATGTACTACCCGTCCAACATGAGGAAAATGTGATTGCAAACCGTAGCCAAAAGCATAAACACGCCACAGGCCATTACGGCTCAACGCCTAACCGACATGCTGGCGACCGGAAGTCCCTGTCTATTACTAGTAATGTTGAGTGGAAGACTTTTCGATATCAATATCATACACGTTTATGCACCCACAACAGACAGCAGCAATGACAGCATCAACGCATTTTATAATTGTTTGGAGAAAGCTTTCAAACAATGCCAGAATTCAGAATTAAATATCATAATGGGTGAGTTTAATGCCAAAGGTGGAAATCAACATGTATGGTAGGCAAGTCTGGACTAAGGGAATAGAATGAAAGACGGTTGCAAAAGAGCATGAAGAAGAGATTCACAGGAAAATTATGAAACTGTGCGTAGAGGCAAACGTAGCATGTCTTGGGTAACAACCCCCGAAATACCAAATTAATGCACAAAATAATTAATGATATCACTAACACACACAAAACACACATCAACGGGAATAGATCAAATGTTACATGCGTGATCAGTTTATGTGAAAGATCTTTATGGTACTACGAGGGAAGAACAGTATGATATTCGGAAAATAATTTAGGAACATCAATTCTGAAGTACAGAATGCTCTTTAAAAAAAACTAGCAAGACCCCGAGTCCAGACACCTTCACACCAGAAATAATCAATGCCTTAGAAGAATGTAGAATAGACCATGTCACCAGATATTGAACACTATATGATACTGGAGATATACCGCCTGAATTATGTAATTCTATATTTATTGCAAACCCGAAGAAATAAGGAGCCTTGGAATGTGATCAACATCGAATAATTAGTATAATGATAAAAATCACGAAGATTTTGCTAAAAATCATCATGCAAAGAGTTAGGAAGAAAATGCAACCCGAAATAGGATAAAACAATGTGGGTTCATAGAAGGAAAGAGTATAGTAAATGCTGTGTATATGCTGAGAACATTAATTGAACGTTCTATAGAACTATTTATATACCCACATCTTTGCTTTATTGACTACACACAGGCTTTTGATAAAGTAAGACATGTCAACACGATGAAAATATTTGCAGATCTACACATTGAAGGGGAGGACCTTAGACTTGTAAACACATATATTGGAAACAACAAGCTATCATAAAGATTGATAACGAAGTAGGTCAATATCAACCTATTAAGAGAGGTGTGCGACAGGGATGTGTAATGTCTCCATATCTGTTTGCCTATACAATGAACATATTTTCATAAATTTAGAAGATGTGAGAGAAATCACCATTGGGTGACGTAACATCAATGATCCTCTAAAAGTACAGGAGAGTTTTGGTCATAGACCATAACTTTATGAAGGGAAAATCGCAACTGCAGCTTCCCGTGGTAGATGATGGGAAACACACCACGGTGTAGCTAACATGAGCTATGAGTATATAAGAGAATTATAGGTGGAGAATTATAGCTGGAGCTGGAGCATTGCACCAGTAATGACCTATGTATTACAAACTCTTTTTTTAAAACAAAAGAGATGCATAAGGTCACATGGAATCATCCAAGATCCGGCCATTGGCACCAGCTGGACTTCATCATCACACGGAGACAACATCTGAACCATATATCATTGACTCGTAGTTACCACAGTGCTGACTGTGATACAGATCATTCTTTGGTTGTTGCAAGAGTTAGACTGAGACCAAATAGAATCTACACAGCTAAACACAAATATAGACCCAGGATTAATATTATTAACACTCATGATCCTGAAAAGTGCTTTCAGTTTCAACAGCAACTTGAAGACGCTTTCACTGATACACCAGAAAATTGTACAGTAAATGAGAAGTGGGGTCAAATTAAGGAAACTCTTTATAAAACTGCCGTAGGGGTTTACGGCACTGTGGATCATAAGAGGCAGGACTGGTTTGCGGCCAACAGCGAGACTCTGCAGCCCTTGATTGATAAGAAGAAGAAAGCTCTCTTAAGAAACAAGGAAAGACCAACGCGTAACACTCTGAGTGAGCTTAGGCAAGCTAGGAAGGATGTGCAAAAGGCTGCCAGGCAGTGTGCAAATGATTATTGGATCAAGTTATGTGAGTCCATTCAAATCGCAAGTGATAAGGGAGACATAAGAAGCATGTATGAAGGAATAAAGAAAGCCTGTGGTCCAGTGATCAAAAGAAGTGCACCGCTGAAAACCTTGACTGGAGAAATCATCACAGATAAGAAACAGCAGATGGATAGATGGGTAGAGCACTATTTGGAGCTTTACTCAAGTGAGACCAAACTAGCGGATGATGCCCTCAACGCCATAGAGGCTCTACCAACTCTTGACCACCTGGACACACTTCCCACCATAACAGAACTTAAGTGTGCTATAAATGAACTTGCATCTGGCAAGGCTCCAGGTAAGGATGGGATTCCAATAGAGGTTATCAGGAGTGGGCAAGACACACTCACTCTACAGATCCACCAGCTAATAGAGCTATGCTGGCGTGAAGGACAAGTCCCACAGGATTTCAAAGATTCAAACATCATAACGCTGTACAAGAACAAGGGTGATCGGAGCGACTGTAACAACTATAGGGGTATCTCACTTCTGTGTATTGTTGGAAAAGTATTTGCCAGAATTGTTCTGCGCAGACTTCAAGTCCTAGGAGATCAAGTCTACCCCGAATCACAGTGTGGCTTTCGACAGAACCGGTCTACCACTGATATGATATTCTCATTGCGACAAATGCAAGAAAAATGCCGTGAACAGAATCAACCACTGTTTATTGCCTTCATCGACCTCACAAAGGCATTCGATTTGGTCAGTCGTGAGGGTCTGTTCAAGGCACTAAAGAAGATTGGCTGCCCACCAACTCTTCTGTCCATTGTGGAATCGTTCCACACAGGCATGAAGGGTATAATCAAGTTTGATGGTGCAACTTCTGAAGAATTTGAAATCAAGAGTGGAGTTAAGCAAGGTTGTGTACTAGCTCCCACCCTCTTTGAAATATACTTTCACTTCTACTGAAATATGCATTTCGTGATCAGGATGGTGGTATATACATTCACTCACGCTCAGATGGCGGCCTCTACAATGCTCAGAGATTGAAGGCTAAGACCAAAATTAGGAGGGTACTGATCAGAGAGTTGCTTTTTGCAGATGATGCTGCAGTTACGACCCACTCTGAGGAAGAATTGCAATGTCTACTATCTGCATTCTCCAATGCTTGTTCTGAATTTGGTTTAACAATTAGCAAAAAGAAGACACAGATTATGTCACAAGGTGCACATGGGGTACCATCAATCTTTATTGACGACGCCGAACTAGAGATAGTAGACCATTTTACATATCTAGGATCAGTGGTAAATAGCAAATTATCCCTAGATCAGGAAATCAACATCCGGATTGGTAAGGCAGCAACAACAATGAACAGGTTAAGAAAAAGAGTCTGGGAGAACAGGAAGCTTACTGCCAAAACAAAAGTCCTTGTCTATCAAGCCTGTGTCCTTAGTACTCTTCTCTATGGCAGTGAAACCTGGACAACTTACTCACACCAAGAGAAACATTTAAACAGCTTTCATATGCGGTGTCTGCGAAGAATTCTTGGTATTAAGTGGCAAGACAAAATCACAAATACTGAAGTATTGGAAAGATCAGGTTGTGTGACAGTTTATTCCATGCTCAGTCTTCGTAGACTTAGATGGATAGGACATCTTAGGAGGATGGATGATGGTAGAATACCAAAGGATATCTTTTTTGGTGAATTACAGATGGGTAAGAGATCTCAGGGTCGGCCTCTACTACGATACAAAGATGTGTGTAAGCGGGACATGATTGATACAGGCATTGATAATGCACATTGGGAGCAAGTCGCCGCTGAACGTGTTGCATGGAGGGCAAATATCAGAAATGGAATAAAGTCAAAGGAGAAAATTATTGCAGAAAAGTCACACACCAAGCGTTTGAGACGTAAGATGGTGCATGATGGTGGAAATGACCACGTGTTCACATGCACCCACTGTGAACGGACATTTACAGCGCAAATTGGCCTTATCAGTCACACTCGCTACCGCCATAGTTAAAAGTTATTATGCCTTTTTAGAGCTCAAACTATCGTCTGTCAAGACGGCAAGGTGCCAATGGATGGAGGTGGAGAAAGGGAAGAATTAACAGAAGAAAGTAACTTAGAAGGTCCACCTATTCAAAATGAAGAAGTCGCTGAAGCTGTGAAACATATAAAGAAAGGAAAAACAGCTGGGCCAGATGAAATCACAATAGACGAATTAGAAGTATTAGGAGAATTTGGAATAGATATATTAACCAATTAAAATGGGAAATACAGAAGGAAATTATGAACACATAAAGTTGGTGAGTAAGACTGGGATGTGTTTTGTCACCGGATCTCTTATCGCTCTATAGCGAAGTAATAATGAGAGAGATCAAAGAAAAGCCAGGAATAATATTTGGAGGCTATAATATAAATAATATACACTATGCAGATGACACAGTTTGGATAGAAGATAATGCAACAGATCTACAACAATTTTTGGACATTGTAGTAACAGAGAGTGCAAAGAAAGGACTCTCCTTGAATATCAAGAAAACAGTAACAATGGTGATATCAAAGAAACAAGTGACACCCAAATGTGAAAAAGAGAAAGAAGGGAAAATTCTTCACCAAGTGGATAAATTTAAATATCTAGGGACATTTATAACCTCAGATGGAAGATGCACAACATAGATTAAGAGCAGAACAGGGCAAGCAAAGGCTGCATTTCTAAAAATAATGAAGAATATCTTATGCAATAAGTAGCTATCATTGAATGTATGAAAGAGAGTGCTAGAGAGCTATGCTATATATAACCTTTATTGCTGTATGGCTGTAAATCTTGGAATTTAAATGAACAAATTAGAAAGAGATTGGAAGCAACAGAGATGTGGTTCCTTAAACGAATTTTGCGAATTCCTTGGACTGCCAAGGTAACCAACTACGAATGCCTTAAAGAGGCTGGTGAAACCAGAACATTATATACAACAATAAGAAAGAGACAAACAGCTTTTATTGGTCATGTGATGAGAAAAGAGGCGCTGGAGAACATCGCGACAACTGGAAAGATCGAGGGGAAGAGAGTCAGAGGCAGACAAAGAGAAATGATGCTGGGTGATTTATTTTAGTTTAGTTTAGATGGATCAACTTCACGGCACACGGGTACAACCCATAAGTGCTCCGTTATCCTTCTAACTCAAACCTGAGTCTGGAGAAACTCAGCTCAGTGCACGAACTCCGTAGCACCAGCGAGGATCCTGAAATACTTTGGGTAGATTTTTAACTCGAAATTTTGCCCGGGCAGCGCCGTTAGGCTACCATTCTTGGGGGTTGCCTGGTCTCGAGGTATGATGTCCGCCTCGAGTGCTGGAGGTCCCGAGTTCAAGCCCCGGTGAGGACCGGGATTTTTTTCACGTGGACTTCTAGTAATAAAAATTCCCCTGATCTCTGGGTAGTGCGATCGGACGCCCGTGTGTATTGTTGGGCACGTAAAAAAATCCCTTGACAGTTGATCCTGGATGCATTGAGACGGTGGCATTGAGGAATACCAAAACACCAACAACCGAGATCTGTGGAGAGCCAAGAACTTCTAAGCCAGCTGGCAGGTCACTTGATGATGATGAAGATCAATAATATTAAATATGCGGATGGTGTTAATTGCAAACAATGAGCTGGATCTGCAACGTTTAGTAGATGCGGTTGTTTCAAATAGTGAAAAACTAGATTTAGAATTAAATTGTAAGAAGACAAAGATTATGGTCCTCAATAGAAAGAATGAAATACCACAATGTAATTTACAGGTAAATTGGAATATTCTTAACCACCCTAACTGATAAAATTATCTCGGAACAGTCATAAATATGATGGCAGATGATGCCTTGAAGAGATTAGAACAAGAATCGCCGTGGCTACGGTAGACTTTTGGAAAAACATACTGACCACTAAAAGATGTTAAAAAGCATCTAATGGCTGTGGAAATGTGGTTTCTGCAGAAAATGTATACATACCATGGGCAGACAGGAAAACCAATGACCAAGTACTAACAGAAATAAATGAAAACCGTAAACTGATTTGAGAAATTAGAAGCAGACAGTCACACTATTTTGAGCACCTTATGAGAAGAAATAAACTGGAGAACTGTGTGATATCTCACACATTTGAGGAAAAAGAACAAAGGAAAGGCAGATAGGTAACTATCTGGATCGCTTGGCAACGTTGTGTGGTCAAGACATGAACACACAGCTGATCCACGACTGTGGTGATCGTGTCAGAAACATGAACAACACGCTTATCGGCACGGTACATAATAATCATGATGTATGTATGTGTGTCTGCCTGGCTGCAAATGGGCTGGAGGGCGGGCAGGCAGGCTGGCCTAAGTCTATCCCTGTCAGTCTGTCTAAGTGCGGGAATGTGTGTGTGCTTGTGTCCTAACAATTGCGACTATAATTATTTTAGTTGATAATAAAAAGTTACATTGGCACCTTTCCGTCTTGACAGACGATAGTTTGGTACATTGTGCTTCAAAAAGGCTTAACAACTGTCATACGGCAATAACTACGATCCATGGCGGTGGCGACTGTGGCTGGTAAGGCCAATTCTTGCTGCAAATGTTTGCCCACAGTAGGTGCATGTGAAAACATGGTCATTTCCACCATTTGCACCATCTTACGTCTCTCACGCTCTGTGTGCGCTTTATCTGCAATCATTTTCTCATTTGTCTTTATTCCATTTCTGATAGTTGCCCTCCATGCAACACGTTCAGCGGCGACAGTGCTCCCATTGTGCATTATCAATGCCTGTATCAATCATGTCCCGCTTACACACATCTTTGTATCGTAGTAGAGGCCGACCCTGAGATCTCCTACCCGTCTGTAATTCACCAAAAAAGATGTCCTTTGGTATTCTACCATCATCCATCCTCCTAACGTGTCCTATCCATCTAAGTCTAAGAAGACTGAGCATGGAATACACCGTCACACAACCTGATCTTTCCAATACTTCAGTATTTGTGATTTTGTCTTGCCACTTAATACCAAGTATTCTTCGCAGACACCGCATATGAAAGCTGTTTAAACGTTTCTCTTGGCGTGAGTAAGTTGTCCAGGTTTCACTGCCATAAAGAAGAGTACTAAGGACACAGGCTTGGTAGACGAGGACTTTTGTTTTGGCAGTAAGCTTCCTGTTCTCCCAGACTCTTTTTGCTAACATGTTCATTGTTGTTGCTGCCTTGCCAATCCTGATGTTGATTTCCTGATCGAGGGATAATTTGCTATTTACCTCTGATCCAAGATATGTAAAATGGTCTACTATCTCCAGTTCGGCGTCGTCAATAAAGATTGATGGTACACCATGTGCACCTTGTGACATAATCTGTGTCTTCTTTTTGTTAATTGTTAAACCAAATTCAGAACAAGCATTGGAGAATGCAGATAGTAGATGTTGTAATTCTTCCTCAGAGTGGGTCGTAATCGCAGCATCATCCGCAAAAGCAACTCTCTGATTAGTACCCTGCTAATTTTGGTCTTGGCCTTCAATCTCTGAGCATTATAGAGGCCACCATCTGAGCGTGAGTGAATGTATATACCGTCATCCTGATCACGAAAGGCATATTTCAGTAGAAGTGAAAAGTATATCCCAAAGAGGGTGGGGGATAGTACACAACCTTGCTTAACTCCACTCTTGATTTCAAACTCTTCTGAAGTTGAGCCATCAAACTTGATTATACCCTTCATGCCTGTGTGGAACGATTCCACAATGGACAGAAGAGTTGGTGGGCAGCCAATCTTCTTTAGTGCCTTGAACAGACCCTCACGACTGACCAAATCAAATGCCTTTGTGAGGTCGATGAAGGCAATAAATAGTGGCTGATTTTGTTCCCGGCATTTTTCTCGCAATTGTCGCAATGAGAATATCATATCAATGGTAGACCGGTTCTGACGGAAGCCGCACTGTGATTCGGGGTAGACTTGATCTCCCAGGACTTGAAGTCTGCGCAGGACAATTCTGGCAAATACTTTCCCAACAATACACAGAAGTGAGATACCCCTATAGTTGTTGCAGTCGCTCCGATCTCCCTTGTTCTTGTACAGCGTTATGATGTTTGAATCTTTGAAATCCTGTGGGACTTGTCCTTCTCGCCAGCATAGCTCTATTAGCTGGTGGATCTGTAGTGCGAGGGTGTCTTGCCCACTCCTGATCACCTCTATTGGAATCCCATCCTTACCTGGAGCCTTGCCAGATGCAAGCTCATTTATAGCACACTTAACTTCTGTTATAGTGGGAAGTGTGTCCATGTGATCAAGAGTTGGCAGGGCCTCTATGGCGTTGAGGGCATCATCCGCCAGCTTGGTCTCACTTGAGTAAAGCTCTAAATAGTGCTCGACCCATCTATCCATCTGCTGTTTCTTATCAGTGATGATTTCTCCAGTCAAGGTTTTCAGCGGTGCACTTCTTTTGATCATTGGACCACAGGCTTCTTTATCCCTTCATACATGCTTCTGATGTTTCCCTTATCACTTGCGATTTGAATGGACTCACATAACTTGATCCAATAGTCATTCGCACACTGCCTGGCAGCCTTTTGTACATCCTTCCTCGCTTGCTTCAGCTCACTCAGAGAGTTACGCGTTGGTCTTTCCTTGTTTCTTAAGAGAGCTATCTTCTTTTTATCAATCAAGGGCTGCCGTATCTGGCTGTTTGCCGCAAACCAGTCCTGCCTCTTATGATCCACAGTGCCGTAAACCCCTACCACTGTTTTATAAATAGTTTCCTTAAGTTTACTTCATTTATCATTTACTATACAATTTTCTGATGTATCATTGAAAACGTCCTCAAGTTTCTGTTGAAATTCAAAGCACTTTCCAGGATCCTGAGTGTTAATAATATTAATCCTGGGGCTAGACTTGTGTTTAGCTGTGTAGATTCTCTTTGGTCTCAGTCTAACCCTTGCAACAACCAAAGAATGATCTGTATCACAGTCAGCACTGTGGTAACTTCGAGTTAATGATGTATGGTTCAGATGTTGTCTCCGTGTGATAATGAAGTCCAGCTGATGCCAATGGCCGGATCTTGGATGTTTCCATGTGACCTTATGCATCTCTTTTGTTTTAAAAAAGGAGTTTGTAATACATAGGTCATTTCTAGTGCAATGCTCCAGCAGCCTTTGCCCATTATCATTCATGCGACCGATGTTGTATTTTCCAAGACACACTGGCCATGAACTCGAGTCCTTGCCCACACGAGCATTGAAATCACCGAGCATATAAATGTAGTCGGATTTTGGAACTGCCTTGATCGCAGAGTCTAGCTGCTCATAGAACGTATCTTTCACATCATCAGAGGAACTGAGTGTCGGTGCATATGCAGTGAGAATGGTGGCAAATCCACAAGAGGTTGCCAGCGAGGAAAAAA
>JACEFZ010010581.1:0-190000 GCA_014155875.1 Cepaea nemoralis
GATTTTTTTAGTTTCCCTAGGTAACTATCCCAAGCTAGAAGAAATGTGAGATATATAACGTATGATTTCATAAATTATAATTAAATGTGGCAAAAACTTAAAACCATCGTGTGGGATATAAAGTATATGTCATTAGTTATGATTAATTATAGAAACTAAGATCATGTCATGCGGTGTCATGCCAGTCATGTTGACATAGGATTGAATGTTTGTGAGTGATTGCTGGGGATGAATGCTACCTGCCTGATAACTGTGAGTAATGGGAATCATATATGTGTAATATTTATATGTATGCAGCAGCAAGATATGTTGACAAGATTATCCTGTAACAATGATGTGTCCTGTAACAATGATGTGTCCTGTAACAATGATGTGTCCTGTAACAATGATGTGTCCTGTAACAATGATGTGTTAGTGGCTAAGCTATGCAGTTAGGACATGTGGGTAACAATAGAGGTGAAGGAAGGAATGCATTGGAAGGACTCCATGGACTGACAACTACGGTGAATAGGAAATAATGCACTTGTAATCCGCTGAATGCTTATCAATAATCATAATATAAACACGATAACTGCGAATAAAGTGCGGCTTTACCGAGGAAGGACACTGAGTCATGCATATCTGAAACTGGTATTAGTAAAGAAGTAAAGTGTATCAGGAGATGTGGAACACAAGGAGAACAAACTGTTAATATATGTGCTTAGTAGATACACAGTCAACTGGGAAAGCATGGATGAATCACTGAAGTGTTTTTAATATTAATATTACATATAATTTGGCAGATTCAACAAGATGGTCACATAGTAAAGGAATTTATTTAGAAATAGTCTGAGTCTGGCATCAGACCTAAAGGCAAGAATACAATGGTGTTTGTGTAGGTGTATCAGACTGGTAGTGGAATCATATGACTGAGGTTTTTTTATGCAGTAAAACATGGCACTTGTCGTACCATGGATAGTGTAATGTATAATGCTACGTATCACTTATTGCGAAGATTGTGACATGTGCTTGTTACCTACATAAACATTAGTCAGGGAATATTTACAACCGGTGCACCACAGGGGGAATAGAGAAGAGGTAAGATAACTGTTTATCTATCACCCTATCAAGAGGATAGTGCACTGATTGTGTGTGGCCTTAAACAACACTTGTTGGTTATTTCAGATATAGTAAACTGCATTGTGTTATAATAGCGTTGATATTCTTTATTCAACCATGGACATTTCATGAATAGTTTATTTCAGGTCACATAGGAATCCGCATAAGTTTAGGTATTTAGATGCAGAAGAGGGTGATGTATATTCAATCTTTCTGCAGGACCAGGAATACAAGTGTATGTGTGTCCTTTGCATTTCATCGTTAAATATTACAGCTGGACAAGTCAGATCTATCTTCCATCATTGGCGTGTGTAGTATCTGTGTGTGATAGTTCCACTGATTTGAAGGTATTCTGTAAGTGAATGCTGTGCTGACTGGGAAGGTAAAATAGGCTGAGATTATTGCACTAGAAGGGTTCAATCCTAGCAATATCAAGTGTAATCTCATGATAGCGGTTGCACAACTGGATAAGACAGTAAAATGGGTGACCTTATGAGGCAACAGTGATTGTTGCATTTAACAATTAGAGATGTAATCACCCTGAAGGATAAGCATGGGGAAATACACATTGACTGTTTATGTATTATCATGCCTGAATGCATTGTTTCATGTTTGTACTGGCCAATTATTACACATAATCAAAGTTGGCTTTTCTCATACAGGAGTGGCTGACCATAGTGTAGTGTCAGAGCTCTCATGGGCGTCTAGTATTGTCACGACTCTTAGGTATTCTTGTGTCTTAGATTTATGGTGTGTAACTTATGTCTTTGTAGTGCCTTGTGGTTGTAAGTGTCAAGGTGCTATGTGGTCACATTCTACTCAGTTTTGATTGTGGTACTTGAGGTACCCTGGTTGGCCTAGAGGATAGAAGTCTAGTTATGTGATAGGGACTACCCTTTGATTGTGGTACTTGAGGTACCCTGGTTGGCCTAGAGGATAGAAGTCTAGTTATGTGATAGGGACTACCCTTTGATTGTGGTACTTGAGTACCCTGGTTGGCCTAGAGGATAGAAGTCTAGTTATGTGATAGGGACTACCTTTGATTGTGGTACTTGGAGGTACCCTGGTTGGCCTAGAGGACAGAGGTCTAGTTATGTGATAGGGACTACCCTTTGATTGTGGTAACTTGAGGTAGCCTGGTTGGCCTAGAGGACAGAGTTCTAGTTATGTGTGATAGGACTACCCTTTGAATTGTGGTACTGGAGGTACCCTGGTTGGCCTAGAGGACAGAGGTCTAGTTCTGTGATAGGGACTACCCTTTGATTGTGGTACTGGGAGGTACCCTGGTTGGCCTAGAGGACAGAGGTCTAGTTATGTGATAGGACTACCCTTTGATTGTGGTACTGGAGGTACCCTGTTGGCCTAGAGGACAGAGGTCTAGTTCTGTGATAGGGACTACCCTTTGATTGTGGTACTTGAGGTACCCTGGTTGGCCTAGAGGACAGAGGTCTAGTTATGTGATAGGGACTACCCTTTGATTGTGGTACTGGAGGTACCCTGGTTGGCCTAGAGGACAGAGGTCTAGTTCTGTGATAGGGACTACCCTTTGATTGTGGTACTTGAGGTACCCTGGTTGCCTAGAGGACAGAGGTCTAGTTATGTGATAGGGACTACCCTTTGATTGTGGTACTGGAGGTACCCTGGTTGGCCTAGAGGACAGAGGTCTAGTTCTGTGATAGGGACTACCCTTTGATTGTGGTACTGGAGGTACCCTGGTTGGCCTAGAGGACAGAGGTCTAGTTATGTGATAGGGACTACCCTTTGATTGTGGTACTTGAGGTACCCTGGTTGGCCTAGAGGACAGAGGTCTAGTTCTGTGATAGGGACTACCCTTTGATTGTGGTACTGGAGGTACCCTGGTTGGCCTAGAGGAAAGAGGTCTAGTTATGTGATAGGGACTACCTTTGATTGTGGTACTGGAGGTACCCTGGTTGGCCTAGAGGACAGAGGTCTAGTTATGTGATAGGGACTACCTTTGATTGTGGTACTGGAGGTACCCTGGTTGGCCTAGAGGACAGAGGTCTAGTTATGTGGATAGGGACTACCCTTTGATTGTGGTACTGGAGGTACCCTGGTTGGCCTAGAGGACAGAGGTCTAGTTATGTGATAGGGACTACCCTTTGATTGTGGTACTGGAGGTACCCTGGTTGGCCTAGAGGACAGAGGTCTAGTTATGTGATAGGGACTACCCTTTGATTGTGGTACTGGAGGTACCCTGGTTGGCCTAGAGGACAGAGGTCTAGTTATGTGATAGGGACTACCCTTTGATTGTGGTACTTGAGGTACCCTGGTTGGCCTAGAGGACAGAGGTCTAGTTATGTGATAGGGACTACCCTTTGATTGTGGTACTTGAGGTAGCCTGGTTGGCCTAGAGGACAGAGGTCTAGTTATGTGATAGGGACTACCCTTTGATTGTGGTACTGGAGGTACCCTAGGTTGGCCTAGAGGACAGAGGTCTAGTATGTGATAGGGACTACCCTTTGATTGTGGTACTGGAGGTACCCTGGTTGGCCTAGAGGACAGAGGTCTAGTTCTGTGATAGGGACTACCCTTTGATTGTGGTACTGGAGGTACCCTGGTTGGCCTAGAGGACAGAGGTCTAGTTATGTGATAGGGACTACCCTTTGATTGTGGTACTGAGGTACCCTGGTTGGCCTAGAGGACAGAGGTCTAGTTCTGTGATAGGGACTACCTTTGATTGTGGTACTGGAGGTACCCTGGTTGGCCTAGAGGGACAGAGGTCTAGTATGTGATAGGGACTACCCTTTGATGTGGTACTGGAGGTACCCTTGGTTGGCCTAGAGGACAGAGGTCTAGTTCTGTGATAGGGACTACCCTTGATTGTGGTACTGGAGGTACCCTGGTTGGCCTAGAGGACAGAGGTCTAGTTATGTGATAGGGACTACCCTCTTTTGATTGTGGTACCTGAGGTACCCTGGTGGCCTAGAGGACAGAGGTCTAGTTACTGTGATAGGGACTACCCTTTGATTGTGGTACTGGAGGTACCCTGGTTGGCCTAGAGGACAGAGGTCTAGTTATGTGATAGGGACTACCCTTTGATTGTGGTACTGGAGGTACCCTGGTTGGCCTAGAGGGACAGAGGTCTAGTTATGTGATAGGGACTACCCTTTGATTGTGGTACTGGAGGTACCTGGTTGGCCTAGAGGACAGAGGTTAGTTATGTGATAGGGACTACCCTTGATCTGTGGTACTTGAGGTAGCCTCGGTTGGCCTAGAGGACAGAGGTCTAGTTATGTGATAGGGATACCCTTTGATTGTGGTACTTGAGGTACCCTGGTTGGCCTAGAGGACAGAGGTCTAGTTATGTGATAGGGACTACCCTTTGATTGTGGTACCTGAGGTAGCCTGGTTGGCCTAGAGGACAGAGGTCTAGTTATGTGATAGGGACTACCCTTTGATTGTGGTACTTGAGGTACCCTGGTTGGCCTACGAGGACAGAGGTCTAGTTATGTGATAGGGACTACCCTTTGATTGTGGTACTTGAGGTAGCCTGGTTGGCCTAGAGGACAGAGGTCTAGTTATGTGATAGGGACTACCCTTTGATTGTGGTACTTGAGGTACCCTGGTTGGCCTAGAGGACAGAGGTCTAGTTATGTGATAGGGACTACCCTTTGATTGTGGTACTTGAGGTAGCCTGGTTGGCCTAGAGGACAGAGGTCTAGTTATGTGATAGGGACTACCCTTTGATTGTGGTACTGAGGTACCCTGGTTGGCCTAGAGGACAGAGGTCTAGTTATGTGATAGGGACTACCCTTTGATTGTGGTACTTGAGGTACCTGGTTGGCCCTAGAGGACAGAGGTCTAGTTATGTGATAGGGACTACCCTTTGATTGTGGTACTGGAGGTACCCTGGTGGCCTAGAGGACAGAGGTCTAGTATGTGATAGGGACTACCCTTTGATTGTGGTACTGGAGGTACCCTGGTTGGCCTAGAGGACAGAGGTCTAGTTCTGTGATAGGGACTACCCTTTGATTGTGGTACTGGAGGTACCCTGGTTGGCCTAGAGGACAGAGGTCTAGTTATGTGTGATAGGGACTAGCCTTTGATTGTGGTACTGGAGGTACCCTGGTTGGCCTAGAGGACAGAGGTCTAGTTATGTGTGATAGGGACTACCCTTTGATTGTGGTACTTGAGGTACCCTGGTTGGCCTAGAGGACAGAGGTCTAGTTATGTGATAGGGACTACCCATTGATTGTGGTACTTGAGGTACCCTGGTTGGCCTAGAGGACAGAGGTCTAGTTATGTGATAGGGACTACCCTTGATTGTGGTACTGGAGGTACCCTGGTTGGCCTAGAGGACAGAGGTCTAGTTCTGTGATAGGGACTACCCTTTGATTGTGGTACTGGAGGTACCCTGGTTGGCCTAGAGGACAGAGGTCTAGTTCTGTGATAGGGACTACCCTTTGATTGTGGTACTGGAGGTACCCTGGTTGGCCTAGAGGATAGAGGACTAGTTCTGTGATAGGGACTACCCTTTGATTGTGGTACTGGAGGTACCCTGGTTGGCTAGAGGATAGAGGTCTAGTTCTGTGATAGGGACTACCCTTTGATTGTGGTACTGGAAGGTACCCGGGTTTGGCCTAGAGGACTAGAGGTCTAGTTCTGTGATAGGGGACTACCCTTTGATTGTGGTACTGGAGGTACCCTGGTTGGCCTAGAGGATAGAGGTCTAGTTATGTGATAGGACTACCTTTGATTGTGGTACTGGAGGTACCCTGGGTGGCCTAGAGGATCGAGGTCTAGTTAGGTGATAGGGACTACCCCTTTGATTGTGGTACTGGAGGTACCCTGGTTGGCCTAGAGGATAGAGGTCTAGTTATGTGATAGGGACTACCCTTTGATTGTGGTACTGGAGGTACCCTGGTTGGCCTAGAGGATAGAGGTCTAGTTATGTGATAGGGACTACCTTTGATTGTGGTACTGAGGTACCCTGGTTGGCCTAGAGGATAGAGGTCTAGTTATGTGATAGGGACTAGCCTTTGATTGTGGTACTTGAGGTACCCTGGTTGGCCTAGAGGATTAGAGGTCTAGTTATGTGTGATAGGGACTACCTTTGATTGTGGTACTTGAGGTACCCTGGTTGGCCTAGAGGATAGAGGTCTAGTTATGTGTGATAGGGACTACCCTTGATTGTGGTACTTGAGGTACCCTGGTTGGCCTAGAGGATAGAGGTCTAGTTATGTGTGATAGGGACTACCTTTGATTGTGGTACTTGACGGTACCCTGGTTGGCCTAGAGGATAGAGGTCTAGTTATGTGTGATAGGGACTACCCTTTGATTGTGGTACTTGAGGTACCCTGGTTGGCCTAGAGGATAGAGGTCTAGTTATGTGTGATAGGGACTACCCTTGATTGTGGTACTTGAGGTACCTGGTTGGCCTAGAGGATAGAGGTCTAGTTCTGGTGATAGGGACTACCCTTTGATTGTGGTACTTGAGGTACCCTGGTTGGCCTAGAGGATAGAGGTCTAGTTATGTGTGATAGGGACTACCCTTTGATTGTGGTACTTGAGGTACCCTGGTTGGCCTAGAGGATAGAGGTCTAGTTATGTGTGATAGGGACTACCCTTTGATTGGGGTACTTGAGGTACCCTGGTTGGCCTAGAGGACAGAGGTCTAGTTATGTGTGATAGGGACTACCCTTTGATTGTGGTACTTGAGGTACCCTGGTTGGCCTAGAGGATAGAGGTCTAGTTCTGTGATAGGGACTACCCTTTGATTGTGGTACTTGAGGTACCCTGGTTGGCCTAGAGGACAGAGGTCTAGTTCTGTGATAGGGACTACCCTTTGATTGTGGTACTTGAGGTACCCTGGTTGGCCTAGAGGACAGAGGTCTAGTTCTGTGATAGGGACTACCCTTTGATTGTGGTACTTGAGGTACCCTGGTTGGCCTAGAGGACAGAGGTCTAGTTCTGTGATAGGGACTACCCTTTGATTGTGGTACTTGAGGTACCCTGGTTGGCCTAGAGGATAGAGGTCTAGTTATGTGTGATAGGGACTACCCTTTGATTGGGGTACTTGAGGTACCCTGGTTGGCCTAGAGGACAGAGGTCTAGTTATGTGTGATAGGACTACCCTTTGATTGTGGTACTTGACGGTACCCTGGTTGGCCTAGAGGATAGAGGTCTAGTTCTGTGATAGGGACTACCCTTTGATTGTGGTACTTGAGGTACCCTGGTTGGCCTAGAGGATAGAGGTCTAGTTATGTGTGATAGGGACTACCCTTTGATTGTGGTACTTGAGGTACCCTGGTTGGCCTAGAGGATAGAGGTCTAGTTATGTGTGATAGGGACTACCCTTTGATTGGGGTACTTGAGGTACCCTGGTTGGCCTAGAGGACAGAGGTCTAGTTATGTGTGATAGGGACTACCCTTTGATTGTGGTACTTGAGGTACCCTGGTTGGCCTAGAGGACAGAGGTCTAGTTCTGTGATAGGGACTACCCTTTGTTATTGTTGTTATATTGTTGTTATATTGTTGTTATATTGTTGTTATATTGTTGTTATATTGTTGTTATATTGTTGTTATATTGTTGTTATATTGTTGTTATATTGTTGTTATATTGTTGTTATATTGTTGTTATATTGTTGTTATATTGTTGTTATATTCACTTGTATGTTGTATCTATTTGTTATTGTTGTTATATTCAGTTGTCTGTTGTATCTATTTGTTATTGTTGTTATATTCACTTGTCTGTTGTATCTATTTGTTATTGTTGTTATATTCACTTGTCTGTGTATCTATTTGTTATTGTTGGTTATATTCAGTTGTCTGTTGTATCTATTTGTTATTGTTGTTATATTCACTTGTCTGTTGTATCTATTGTTATTGTTGTTATATTCACTTGTCTGTTGTATCTATTTGTTATTGTTGTTATATTCACTTGTCTGTTGTATCTATTTGTTATTGTTGTTATATTCACTTGTCTGTTGTATCTATTTGTTATTGTTGTTATATTCACTTGTCTGTTGTATCTATTTGTTATTGTTGTTATATTCACTTGTCTGTTGTATCTATTTGTTATTGTTGTTATATTCACTTGTCTGTTGTATCTATTTGTTATTGTTGTTATATTCACTTGTCTGTTGTATCTATTTGTTATTGTTGTTATATTCACTTGTCTGTTGTATCTATTTGTTATTGTTGTTATATTGTTGTTATATTGTTGTTATATTGTTGTTATATTGTTGTTATATTGTTGTTATATTCACTTGTCTGTTGTATCTATTTGTTATTGTTGTTATATTGTTGTTATATTGTTGTTATATTGTTGTTATATTGTTGTTATATTGTTGTTATATTGTTGTTATATTGTTGTTATATTGTTGTTATATTGTTGTTATATTGTTGTTATATTGTGTTATATTGTTGTTATATTGTTGTTATATGTTGTTATATTGTTGTTATATTCACTTGTCTGTTGTATCTATTTGTTATTGTTGTTATATTGTTGTTATATTGTTGTTATATTGTTGTTATATTGTTGTTATATTGTTGTTATATTGTTGTTATATTGTTGTTATATTGTTGTTATATTGTTGTTATATTGTTGTTATATTGTTGTTATATTCACTTGTCTGTTGTATCTATTTGTTATTGTTGTTATATTGTTGTTATATTGTTGTTATATTGTTGTTATATTGTTGTTATATTGTTGTTATATTGTTGTTATATTCACTTGTCTGTTGTATCTATTTGTTATTGTTGTTATATTGTTGTTATATTGTTGTTATATTGTTGTTATATTGTTGTTATATTGTTGTTATATTGTTGTTATATTCACTTGTCTGTTGTATCTATTTGTTATTGTTGTTATATTGTTGTTATATTGTTGTTATATTGTTGTTATATTGTTGTTATATTGTTGTTATATTGTTGTTATATTGTTGTTATATTGTTGTTATATTGTTGTTATATTGTTGTTATATTGTTGTTATATTGTTGTTATATTGTTGTTATATTGTTGTTATATTCACTTGTCTGTTGTATCCTATTTGTTATTGTTGTTATATTGTTGTTATATTGTTGTTATATTGTTGTTATATTGTTGTTATATTGTTGTTATATTGTTGTTATATTGTTGTTATATTGTTGTTATATTCACTTGTCTGTTGTATCTATTTGTTATTGTTGTTATATTGTTGTTATATTGTTGTTATATTGTTGTTATATTGTTGTTATCTTGTTGTTATATTGTTGTTATATTGTTGTTATATTGTTGTTATATTGTTGTTATATTGTTGTTATATTGTTGTTATATTGTTGTTATATTGTTGTTATATTGTTGTTATATTGTTGTTATATTGTTGTTATATTCACTGTCTGTTGTATCTATTTGTTATTGTTGTTATATTGTTGTTATATTGTTGTTATATTGTTGTTATATTGTGTTCTATTGTTGTTATATTGTTGTTATATTGTTGTTATATTGTTGTTATATTGTTGTTTATATGTTGTTATATTGTTGTTATATTGTTGTTATATTGTTGTTATATTGTTGTTATATTGTTGTTATATTGTTGTTATATTGTTGTTATATTGTTGTTATATTGTTGTTATATTGTTGTTATATTGTTGTTATATTGTTGTTATATTGTTGTTATATTGTTGTTATATTGTTGTTATATTCACTTGTCTGTTGTATCTATTTGTTA
This sequence comes from Cepaea nemoralis, assembly GCA_014155875.1. Classification (NCBI taxonomy): domain Eukaryota; kingdom Metazoa; phylum Mollusca; class Gastropoda; order Stylommatophora; family Helicidae; genus Cepaea; species Cepaea nemoralis. The sequence goes on from JACEFZ010010581.1 coordinate 9,771, forward strand.
TTGTTGTTATATTGTTGTTATATTGTTGTTATATTGTTGTTATATTGTTGTTATATTGTTGTTATATTGTTGTTATATTGTTGTTATATTCACTTGTCTGTTGTATCTATTTGTTATTGTTGTTATATTGTTGTTATATTGTTGTTATATTGTTGTTATATTTGTTGTTATATTGTTGTTATATTGTTGTTATATTGTTGTTATATTGTTGTTATATTGTTGTTATATTGTTGTTATATTGTTGTTATATTCACTTGTCTGTTGTATCTATTTGTTATTGTTGTTATATGTTGTTATATTGTGTTATATTGTTGTTATATTGTTGTTATATTGTGTTATATTGTGTTATATTGTTGTTATATTGTTGTTATATTGTTGTTATATTGTTGTTATATTGTTGTTATATTGTTGTTATATTGTTGTTATATTGTTGTTATCATTGTTGTTATATTGTTGTTATATTGTTGTTATATTGTTGTTATATTGTTGTTATATTGTTGTTATAATTGTTGTTATATTGTTGTTATATTGTTGTTATATTGTCTGTTATATTGTTGTTATATTGTGTTATATTCACTTGTCTGTTGTATCTATTTGTTATTGTTGTTATATTGTTGTTATATTGTTGTTAATATTGTTGTTATATTGTTGTTATCATTGTTGTTATATTGTTGTTTATATTGTGTTTATATGTTGTTATATTGTTGTTATATTGTTGTTCTATTGTTGTTATATTGTGGTTATATTGTTGTTATTATTGTTGTTATATTGTTGTTATCATTGTTGTTATATGTTGTTATATTGTGTGTTCTATTGTTGTATATATTGTTGTTATATTGTGTTATATTGTTGTTATATTGTTGTTATATTCACTTGTCTGTTGTATCTATTTGTTATTGTTGTTATATTGTTGTTATATTGTTGTTATATTGTTGTTATATTGTTGTTATATTGTTGTTATATTGTTGTTATATTGTTGTTATATTGTTGTTATATTGTTGTTATATTGTTGTTATATTGTTGTTATATTGTTGTTATATTGTTGTTATATTGTTGTTATATTGTGTTATATTGTTGTTATATTGGTTGTTATATTGTTGTTATATTGTTGTTATATTGTTGTTATATTGTTGTTATATTGTTGTTATATTGTTGTTATATTGTTGTTATATTGTTGTTATATTGTTGTTATATTGTTGTTATATTGTTGTTATATTGTTGTTATATTGTTGTTATATTGTTGTTATATTGTTGTTATATTGTTGTTATATTGTTGTTATATTGTTGTTATATTGTTGTTATATTGTTTGTTATATTGTTGTTATATTCACTTGTCTGTTGTATCTATTGTTATTGTTGTTATATTGTTGTTATATTGTTGTTATATTGTTGTTATATTGTTGTTATATTGTTGTTATATTGTTGTTATATTGTTGTTATATTGTTGTTATATTGTTGTTATATTGTTGTTATATTGTTGTTATATTGTTGTTATATTGTTGTTATATTGTTGTTATATTGTTGTTATATTGTTGTTATATTGTTGTTATATTGTTTTATATTGTTGTTATATTCACTTGTCTGTTGTATCTATTTGTTATTGTTGTTATATTGTTGTTATATTGTTGTTATATTGTTGTTATATTGTTGTTATCTTGTTGTTATATTGTTGTTATATTGTTGTTATATTGTTGTTATATTGTTGTTATATTGTTGTTATATTGTTGTTATATTGTTGTTATATTGTTGTTATATTGTTGTTATATTGTTGTTATATTGTTGTTATATTGTTGTTATATTGTTGTTATATTGTTGTTATATTGTTGTTATATTGTTGTTATATTCACTTGTCTGTTGTATCTATTTGTTATTGTTGTTATATTGTTGTTATATTGTTGTTATATTGTTGTTATATTGTTGTTATATGTTGTTATATTGTGTTATATTGTTGTTATATGTTGTTTATATTGTTGTTATATTGTTGTTATATTGTTGTTAATATTGTTGTTATATTGTTGTTATATGTGTTATTATTGTTGTTATATTGTTGTTATATTGTTGTTATATTGTTGTTATATTGTTGTTATATTTGTTGTTATATTGTTGTTATATTGTTGTTATATTGTTGTTATATTGTTGTTATATTGTTGTTATATTGTTGTTATATTGTTGTTATATTGTTGTTATATTGTTGTTATATTGTTGTTATATTGTTGTATCTATTTGTTATTGTTGTTATATTGTTGTTATATTGTTGTTATATTGTTGTTATATTGTTGTTATATTGTTGTTATATTGTTGTTATATTGTTGTTATATTGTTGTTATATTGTTGTTATATTCACTTGTCTGTTGTATCTATTTGTTATTGTTGTTATATTGTTGTTATATTGTTGTTATATTGTTGTTATATTGTTGTTATATTGTTGTTATATTGTTGTTATATTGTTGTTATATTGTTGTTATATTGTTGTTAGATTGTTGTTATATTGTTGTTATATTGTTGTTATAATTGTTGTTATATTGTTTGTTATATTGTTGTTATATTGTTGTTATATTGTTGTATATTGTTGTTATATGTTGTTATATTGTTGTTATATTGTGTTATATTGTTGTTATATTGTTGTTATATCACTTGTCTGTTGTATCTATTTGTTATTGTTGTTATATTGTTGTTATAATTGTTGTTATATTGTTGTTATATTGTTGTTATATTGTTGTTATATTGTTGTTATATTGTTGTTATATTGTTGTTATATTGTTGTTATATTGTTGTTATATTGTTGTTATATTGTTGTTATATTGTTGTTATATTGTTGTTATATTGTTGTTATATTGTTGTTATATTGTTGTTATATTGTTGTTATATTGTTGTTATATTGTTGTTATATTGTTGTTATATTGTTGTTATATTGTTGTTATATTGTTGTTATATTGTTGTTATATTGTTGTTATATTGTTGTTATATTGTTGTTATATTGTTGTTATATTCACTTGTCTGTTGTATCTATTTGTTATTGTTGTTATATTGTTGTTATATTGTTGTTATATTGTTGTTATATTGTTGTTATATTGTTGTTATATTGTTGTTATATTGTTGTTATATTGTTGTTATATTGTTGTTATATTGTTGTTATATTGTTGTTATATTGTTGTTATATTGTTGTTATATTGTTGTTATATTGTTGTTATATTGTTGTTATATTGTTGTTATATTGTTGTTATATTGTTGTTATATTGTTGTTATATTGTTGTTATATTGTTGTTATATTGTTGTTATATTGTTGTTATATTGTTGTTATATTGTTGTTATATTGTTGTTATATTGTTGTTATATTGTTGTATCTATTTGTTATTGTTGTTATATTGTTGTTATATTGTTGTTATATTGTTGTTATATTGTTGTTATATTGTTGTTATATTGTTGTTATATTGTTGTTATATTGTTGTTATATTGTTGTTATATTGTTGTTATATTGTTGTTATATTGTTGTTATATTGTTGTTATATTGTTGTTATATTGTTGTTATATTCACTTGTCTGTTGTATCTATTTGTTATTGTTGTTATATTGTGTTATATTGTTGTTATATGTTGTTATATTGTTGTTATATTGTTGTTATATTGTTGATATATTGTTGTTATATTGTTGTTATATTGTTGTTATAATTGTTGTTATATTGTTGTTATATTGTTGTTATATTGTTGTTATATTGTTGTTATATTGTTGTTATATTGTTGTTATATTGTTGTTATATTGTTGTTATATTGTTGTTATATGTGTTGTTATATTCACTTGTCTGTTGTATCTATTTGTATTGTTGTTATATTGTTGTTATATTGTTTGTTATATTGTTGTTATATTGTTGTTATATTGTTGTTATATTGTTGTTATATTGTTGTTATATTGTTGTTATATTGTTGTTATATTGTTGTTATATTGTTGTTATATTGTTGTTATATTGTTGTTATATTGTTGTTATATTGTTGTTATATTGTTGTTATATTGTTGTTATATTGTTGTTATATTGTTGTTATATTGTTGTTATATTGTTGTTATATTCACTTGTCTGTTGTATCTATTTGTTATTGTTGTTATATTGTTGTTATATTGTTGTTATATTGTTGTTATATTGTTGTTATATTGTTGTTATATTGTTGTTATATTGTTGTTATATTGTTGTTATATTGTTGTTATATTGTTGTTATATTGTTGTTATATTGTTGTTATATTGTTGTTATATTGTTGTTATATTGTTGTTATATTGTTGTTATATTGTTGTTATATTGTTGTTATATTGTTGTTATATTGTTGTTATATTGTTGTTATATTGTTGTTATATTGTTGTTATATTGTTGTTATATTGTTGTTATATTGTTGTTATATTGTTGTTATATTGTTGTTATATTGTTGTTATATTGTGTATCTATTTGTTATTGTTGTTATATTGTTGTTATATTGTTGTTATATTGTTGTTATATTGTTGTTATATGTTGTTATATTGTTGTTATATTGTTGTTATATTGTTGTTATATTGTTGTTATATTCACTTGTCTGTTGTATCTATTTGTTATTGTTGTTATATTGTTGTTATATTGTTGTTATATTGTTGTTATATTGTTGTTATATTGTTGTTTATATTGTTGTTATATTGTTGTTATATTGTTGTTATATTGTTTGTTATATTCACTTGTCTGTTGTATCTATTTGTATTGTTGTTATATTGTTGTTATATTGTTGTTATATTCACTTGTCTGTTGTATCTATTTGTTATTGTTGTTTATATTGTTGTTATATTGTTGTTATATTGTGTTATATTGTTGTTATATTGTTGTTATATTGTTGTATATTGTTGTTATATTGTTGTTATATTGTTGTTATATTGTTGTTATATTGTGTTATATTGTTGTTATATTGTTGTTATATTGTTGTTATATTGTTGTTATATTGTTGTTATATTGTTGTTATATTGTTGTTATATTGTTGTTATATTGTTGTTATATTGTTGTTATATTGTTGTTATATTGTTGTTATATTGTTGTTATATTGTTGTTATATTGTTGTTATATTCACTTGTCTGTTGTATCTATTTGTTATTGTTCTTATATTGTTGTTATATTGGTTCTTATATTGTTCTTATATTGTTGTTATATTGTTCTTATATTGTTGTTATATTGTTGTTATATTGTTGTTATATTGTTGTTATATTGTTGTTATATTGTTGTTATATTGTTGTTATATTGTTGTTATATTGTTGTTATATTGTTGTTATATTGTTGTTATATTGTTGTTATATTGTTGTTATATTGTTGTTATATTGTTGTTATATTGTTTGTTATATTGTTGTTATATTGTTGTTATATTGTTGTTATATTGTTGTTATATTGTTGTTATATTGTTGTTATATTGTTGTTATATTGTGTTATATTTGTTGTTATATTGTTGTTATATTGTTGTTATATTGTTGTTATATTGTTGTTATATTGTTGTTATATTGTTTGTTATATTGTTGTTATATTGTTGTTATATTGTTGTTATATTGTTGTTATACTTGTTGTTATATTGTTTGTTATATTGTTGTTATATTGTTGTTATATTGTTGTTATATTGTTGTTATATTGTTGTTATATTGTTGTTATATTGTTGTTATATTGTTGTTATATTGTTGTTATATTGTTGTTATATTGTTGTTATATTGTTGTTATATTCACTTGTCTGTTGTATCTATTATTGACATTCAATGTGTTATCCAACATGTTCTGTTTGTTTGTTTTTTCCATATCCTTTACAGGACATCGCTGTCAACACCAGCATCTTTCAGCTGTATGTTGATCTCTTGGCAAGATTACGCTCAGTAGTTTACATGTTCTGTTAGAAGTGATAAATAAAGAGCTTGTTTTATTGTTCTTGATTTGTTTGTTTAGTCTCTTTTAGCTTTTAGTCACCATTTCTACCACAATCTAACACCTTAATTCACTGTCTGGGGTTCAACATGATAGTTCCTGACTGAATATCAATAATAGTTTAAATCCCTGTCCAAGAATCTGGAAATATTTTCTTATTTTAAACTATCCCTTTTCTTGTAAGTAGGGGTGGTATGGGGGGATGGGGGGCCTCTCACTCTCGCTCTTTCTCTCTCTCTCCATCTTTGTTCCTTTTCTTCTTCGGCCCTAACGCAGTCAGAGTTGCGCTCTTCTCCCCTTAGCACCGTAGCAAAGGAAATGTTTGTCTTTCCTTCCCCCCCCCCCCCCCCCCCCCCCCCCCCCCCGCTTCACACGCGCACACACACACACACACATATATATATTAAAATACAATGCTGATATCTACTGTGTGTGTGTATGTGTGTGTGTGTGTTCGCGTGCGTGCGTTTATACTTACACATACAACACTGGAGTATGGCCCCAAGGCATGGACAAGAAACCAGCCAAGAGAACATGGAACACTGACCATAAACACGGGAAGACGAAGTTGAATATGTCATAGTTCACGAACACAAAAACACATCAATAAGAACCAGGAGAAGTCAGGAATAAAAACATAGCTGAGTAATTACACAATACAGAGACAAGTACAATATGATGCCACATTACAAGAGATGCCTCTTTATAAAAACATAAATAATGAAATGCCCAACTAACAGTATACCACACCAAGCAATGATGTACAGACCAGAAGGAAGCAAAGGAAGAGGCCGACCACGTAAAGGATGGGTGGAGGGAATAGCAGAGTCCATGGGAATATCGATACATGAAGCCCATAAGCGGGCACTCTCCTGCTGTTTATACTTCACCTCGACATAGCAAGGTACAAGAGGAACCAAATGAGATGAGATGAATGAAATGCCGAGGGCAGACGAGTAACAGACAGATAATGATACACATGTCGAGATAATAAACGAGACAGCGATACACATGTGAAGATAACAGGCAGATAATGACAAAAATGTGAAGATAACAGACAGATAATGATACACATGTGAAGATAACAGACAGATAACGATACACATATTAAGATAACAGACATATAACGATACACATGTTAAGATAACAGAGAGATAATGATACACATGTGAAGATAAGGGACATATAATAATACACACGTGAAGATAAGGGACAGATAACGATACACATTTAAAGATAAGGGGCAGATAATGATACACGTGTGAAGATAACAGACAGATAATGATACACATGTGAAGATAACAGACAGATAATGATACACATATTAAGATAACAGACAGATAACGATACACATGTTAAGATAACAGACAGATAATGATACACATGTGACGATAACAGGCAGGCAAGCATATAAATGTGAAGATAACACGGATAGGTGATCAAAGAGAACAGAGAGCAACAGGCGGCTGTCAGCGAGTACAAGCAGAGCCAGAGAGAAACACAATATATTGGAGATCCATGTCTCAGAACGTTTATTGTAGAGACATCACTGTGTTCACTTGACTGGGCGCCGAACACAAGGACACACGTGACCACAACAAATTACAGCTTGTGTCTTTGCTTTCAACTCGCCGAGAAATTAACAAACCAAATGACGCTGAAATGATTCCCCACACTTGGCACTGAACAAATATCTTTGTGAGTGAGAAATCATTCACTGCTTGTTATCCAGACGCGCCAGAAAATGGGAGTCTCCGCATGCGACGTGATAAAAACAAACTCTGTTATCTTAAGTCTGGGACCTGGGGTGTGCTTATGTTGTACGGTAGGTCATAGGTCAAACCTTGAAATTCTGTTGTCTGTTATATCATTGTGTGTGGATAACACACATACAGAACTGGGATAACACACATACAGAAAGAGGATAACCCAATACAGAACTGGGATAACACACATACAAGAATGGGATTACACACGCATACATAACTGGGATAACACACATTCAGAAGTGGGATATCACACGCAAGTAGACTGGGACAACACACATAAAGAACGGGGATAACACACATTCAGAAGTGGGATTACACATATACATAGCTGAGATAACACACATACAGAACTGGGATTCACATACAGAACTGGGATTCACATACAGAACTGGGATAACACACTTACAGAACTGGGATTCACATACAGAACGGGATACCACACTTACAGAACTGGGATTCACATACAGAACTGGGATAACACACATACAGAACTGGGATAACACACTTACAGAACTGGGATAACACACATACAGAACTGGGATTCACATACAGAACTGGGATAACACACATACAGAACTGGGATTCACATACAGAACTGGGATAACACACTTACAGAACTGGGATAACACACATACAGAACTGGGATAACACACATACAGAACTGGGATAACACACATACAGAACTGGGATAATACACTTACAGAACTGGGATAATACACTTACAGAACTGGGATAATACACTTACAGAACTAGGACAACACACATACAGAACTGGGATAATACACTTACAGAACTGGGATAATACACTTACAGAACTGGGATAATACACTTACAGAACTGGGATAATACACTTACAGAACTGGGATAATACACTTACAGAACTGGGACAATACACCTTACAGAACTGGGATAACACACTTACAGAACTGGGACAACACACATACAGAACTGGGATAACACACTTACAGAACTGGGATAACACACTTACAGAACTGGGATAACACACTTACAGAACTGGGATAATACACTTACAGAACTGGGATAATACACTTACAGAACTGGGATAATACACTTACAGAACTGGGATAATACACTTACAGAACTGGGATAATACACTTACAGAACTGGGATAATACACTTACAGAACTGGGATAATACACTTACAGAACTGGGACAACACACATACAGAACTGGGATAATACACTTACAGAACTGGGATAATACACTTACAGAACTGGGATAATACACTTACAGAACTGGGATAATACACTTACAGAACTGGGATAATACACTTACAGAACTGGGATAATACACTTACAGAACTGGGATAATACACTTACAGAACTGGGATAATACACTTACAGAACTGGGATAATACACTTACAGAACTGGGATAATACACTTACAGAACTGGGACAACACACATACAGAACTGGGATAATACACTTACAGAAATGGGATAATACACTTACAGAACTGGGATAATACACTTACAGAACTGGGATAATACACTTACAGAACTGGGACAACACACATACAGAACTGGGATAACACACTTACAGAACTGGGACAACACACATACAGAACTGGGATAACACACTTACAGAACTGGGACAACACACATACAGAAATGGGATAATACACATACAGAAATGGGATAATACACATACATAAATGGGATAACACAGACACAACACAAATCCTGAGAAACTAGACACTTATGGATATCCTCTGGTGGCCCACTACGCCAGCCCGTTCCAGCAAACAATTGTGTATTCTACAAGAGATAGATATCCTACAATACGCCAGCCCGTTCCAGCAAACAATTGTGTATTCTACAAGAGATAGATATCCTACAATACGCCAGCCCGTTCCAGCAAAACAATTGTGTATTCTACAAGAGATAGATATCCTACAATACGCCAGCCCGTTCCAGCAAACAATTGTGTATTCTACAAGAGATAGATATCCTACAATACGCCAGCCCGTTCCAGCAAACAATTGTGTATTCTACAAGAGATAGATATCCTACAATACGCCAGCCCGTTCCAGCAAACAATTGTGTATTCTACAAGAGATAGATATCCTACAATACGCCAGCCCGTTCCAGCAAACAATTGTGTATTCTACAAGAGATAGATATCCTACAATACGCCAGCCCGTTCCAGCAAACACTTGTGTATTCTACAAGAGATAGATATCCTACAATACGCCAGCCCGTTCCAGCAAACAATTGTGTATTCTACAAGAGATAGATATCCTACAATACGCCAGCCCGTTCCAGCAAACAATTGTGTATTCTACAAGAGATAGATATCCTACAATACGCCAGCCCGTTCCAGCAAACAATTGTGTATTCTACAAGAGATAGATATCCTACAATACGCCAGCCCGTTCCAGCAAACACTTGTGTATTCTACAAGAGATAGATATCCTACAATACGCCAGCCCGTTCCAGCAAACACTGTGTATTCTACAAGAGATAGATATCCTACAATACGCCAGCCCGTTCCAGCAAACACTTGTGTATTCTACAAGAGATAGATATCCTACAATACGCCAGCCCGTTCCAGCAAACACTTGTGTATTCTACAAGAGATAGATATCCTACAATACGCCAGCCCGTTCCAGCAAACAATTGTGTATTCTACAAGAGATAGATATCCTACAATACGCCAGCCCGTTCCAGCAAACAATTGTGTATTCTACAAGAGATAGATATCCTACAATACGCCAGCCCGTTCCAGCAAACAATTGTGTATTCTACAAGAGATAGATATCCTACAATACGCCAGCCCGTTCCAGCAAACAATTGTGTATTCTACAAGAGATAGATATCCTACAATACGCCAGCCCGTTCCAGCAAACAATTGTGTATTCTACAAGAGATAGATATCCTACAATACGCCAGCCCGTTCCAGCAAAACACTTGTGTATTCTACAAGAGATAGATATCCTACAATACGCCAGCCCGTTCCAGCAAACACTTGTGTATTCTACAAGAGATAGATATCCTACAATACGCCAGCCCGTTCCAGCAAACAATTGTGTATTCTACAAGAGATAGATATCCTACAATACGCCAGCCCGTTCCAGCAAACAATTGTGTATTCTACAAGAGATAGATATCCTACAATACGCCAGCCCGTTCCAGCAAACAATTGTGTATTCTACAAGATAGATATCCTACAATACGACAGCCGTTCCACAAACATGTATTCTACAAGAGATAGATATCCTACACATACGCCACCCGTTCCAGCAAACAATTGGTATCTACAAGAAGTATCCTACAATACGCCAGCCCGTTCCGCAAACAATTGTGTATTCTACAATAGTACCTACAATACGCCACCGTTCGCAAAATAGTATTCAAGATAGAACTCCACAAACCACCCGTTCCAGCAAAATTGTGTATTCTACAATATCAGATATCCTACAATACGCCAGCCCGTTCCACAAACAAGGTATTCTACAAGAGTAGATATCCTACAACCGCCCTTCAGCAAACAATTGTGATTCAAAATACACATTCCTACAAACGTCCACCCTTCCAGCAAAATTTGTATTCTACAAGAGATAGATTCCTACAATACGCCCCCTTCCAGCAAACAATTTATTTACAAGAGATAGATACCTACAAAACGCAGCCCGTTAAAAAATTATTTAAAGAGATAGATATCCTACAATACGCCCCTTCCAGCAAAATTTTTATTCTACAAAAGATATCCTACAATACTGCCATCCCTTCAGCAAAGATTAGATATCCTACAATAGCCCAAGAACACATTAACGAGACATCCTACAAACAATTGTCTTCCAGAAATAGATATCTACAATACGCCACATATCCTACAAACAACAGTCATTCCACAAACAAGTATTCTAAACGAATATCCACAAACGCCGTTCCACAAACAATTGTGTATCTACAGTATCCAAATAGCCAGAGTTCCAGCAAACAATTATGTCACCAGTCAGAAACAATGTATCCTACAAGAGATAGATCCTTCCACCAACCGTTCCAGAAACAATTGATATCCTACAAGAAACAATCCTACAAAACAATCGATTCCAAAATATTCCTACAAAGACACCCGATCCTACAAACATGTCATCCAGCAAAATTGTGTATTCTACAAGAGCAGATATCCTACAATACCCAAGACAGTATCCAGCAAACAATTGTTCCACAAACAATTGTGTATTCTACAAGAATAGATATCCTACAATACGCCAGCCCGTTCCAGCAAACAATTGGGTATTCTACAAAGAGATAGATATCCTACAATACGCCAGCCCGTTCCAGCAAACAATTGTGTATTCTACAGAGATAGATATCCTACAATACGCCAGCCCGTTCCAGCAAACAATGGTGTATTCTACAAGAAGATAGATATCCTACAATACGCCAGCCCGTTCCAGCAAACAATTGTGTATTCTACAAGAGATAGAATATCCTACAATACGCCAGCCCGTTCCAGCAAACAATTGTGTATTCTACAAGAGATAGATATCCTACAATACGCCAGCCCGTTCCAGCAAACAATTGTGTATTCTACAAGAGATAGATATCCTACAATACGCCAGCCCGTTCCAGCAAACAATTGTGTATTCTACAAGAGATAGATATCCTACAATACGGCCAGCCCGTTCCAGCAAACAATTGTGTATTCTACAAGAGATAGATATCCTACAATACGCCAGCCCGTTCCAGCAAACAATTGTGTATCTACAAGAGATAGATATCCTACAATACGCCAGCCCGTTCCAGCAAACAATTGTGTATTCTACAAGAGATAGATATCCTACAATACGCCAGCCCGTTCCAGCAAACAATTGTGTATTCTACAAAGAGATAGATATCCTACAATACGCCAGCCCGTTCCAGCAAACAATTGGTGTATTCTACCAGATATAGATATCCTACAATACGCCAGCCCGTTCCAGCAAACAATTGTGTATTCTACAAGAGATAGATATCCTACAATACGCCAGCCCGTTCCAGCAAAACAATTGTGTATTCTACAGAGATAGATTATCCTACAATAACGCCAGCCCGTTCCAGCAAACAATTGTGTATTCTACCAGAGATAGATATCCTACAATAAGCCAGCCCGTTCCAGCAAACAATTGTGTATTCTACAAGAGATAGATATCCTACAATACGCCAGCCCGTTCCAGCAAACAATTGTGTATCTACAAGAGATAGATATCCTACAATACGCCAGCCCGTTCCAGCAAACACTTGTGTATTCTACAAGAGATAGATATCCTACAATACCGCCAGCCCGTTCCAGCAAACAATTGTGTATTCTACAAGAGATAGATATCCTACAAATACGCCAGCCCGTTTCCAGCAAACAATTGTGTATTCTACAAGAGATAGATATCCTACAATACGCCAGCCCGTTCCAGCAAACACTTGTGTATTCTACAAGAAGATAGATATCCTACAATACGCCAGCCCGTTCCAGCAAACAATTGTGTATTCTACAAGAGATAGATATCCTACAATACGCCAGCCCTTTCCAGCAAACAATTGTGTATTCTACAAGAGAGATATATCCTACAATACGCCAGCCCGTTCCAGCAAACAATGTGTATTCTACAAGAGATAGATATCCTACAATACGCCAGCCCGTTCCAGCAAACAATTGTGTATTCTACAAGAGATAGATATCCTACAATACGCCAGCCCGTTCCAGCAAACAATTGTGTATTCTACAAGAGATAGATATCCTACAATACGCCAGCCCGTCCAGCAAACAATTGTGTATTCTACAAGAGATAGATATCCTACAATACGCCAGCCCGTTCCAGCAAACAATTGTGTATTCTACAAGAGATAGATATCCTACAATACGCCAGCCCGTTCCAGCAAACAATTGTGTATTCTACAAGAGATAGATATCCTACAATACGCCAGCCCGTTCCAGCAAACAATTGTGTATTCTACAAGAGATAGATATCCTACAATACGCCAGCCCGTTCCAGCAAACAATTGTGTATTCTACAAGAGATAGATATCCTACAATACGCCAGCCCGTTCCAGCAAACAATTGTGTATTCTACAAGAGATAGATATCCTACAATACGCCAGCCCGTTCCAGCAAACACTTGTGTATTCTACAAGAGATAGATATCCTACAATACGCCAGCCCGTTCCAGCAAACAATTGTGTATTCTACAAGAGATAGATATCCTACAATACGCCAGCCCGTTCCAGCAAACAATTGTGTATTCTACAAGAGATAGATATCCTACAATACGCCAGCCCGTTCCAGCAAACACTTGTGTATTCTACAAGAGATAGATATCCTACAATACGCCAGCCCGTTCCAGCAAACAATTGTGTATTCTACAAGAGATAGATATCCTACAATACGCCAGCCCGTCCAGCAAACAATTGTGTATTCTACAAGAGATAGATATCCTACAATACGCCAAGCCCGTTCCAGCAAACAATTTGTGTATTCTACAAGAGATAGATATCCTACAATACGCCAGCCCGTTCCAGCAAACAATTGTGTATTCTACAAGAGATAGATATCCTACAATACGCCAGCCCGTTCCAGCAAACAATTGTGTATTCTACAAGAGATAGATATCCTACAATACGCCAAGCCCGTCCAGCAAACAATTGTGTATTCTACAAGAGATAGATATCCTACAATACGCCAGCCCGTTCCAGCAAACAATTGTGTATTCTACAAGAGATAGATATCCTACAATACGCCAGCCCGTTCCAGCAAACAATTGTGTATTCTACAAGAGATAGATATCCTACAATACGCCAGCCCGTTCCAGCAAACAATTGTGTATTCTACAAGAGATAGATATCCTACAATACGCCAGCCCGTTCCAGCAAACAATTGTGTATTCTACAAGAGATAGATATCCTACAATACGCCAGCCCGTTCCAGCAAACAATTGTGTATTCTACAAGAAGATAGATATCCTACAATACGCCAGCCCGTTCCAGCAAACAATGTGTATTCTACAAGAGATAGATATCCTACAATACGCCAGCCCGTTCCAGCAAACAATTGTGTATTCTACAAGAGATAGATATCCTACAATACGCCAGCCCGTTCCAGCAAACAATTGTGTATTCTACAAGAGATAGATATCCTACAATACGCCAGCCCGTTCCAGCAAACAATGTGTATTCTACAAGAGATAGATATCCTACAATACGCCAGCCCGTTCCAGCAAACACTTGTGTATTCTACAAGAGATAGATATCCTACAATACGCCAGCCCGTTCCAGCAAACAATTGTGTATTCTACAAGAGATAGATATCCTACAATACGCCAGCCCGTTCCAGCAAACACTTGTGTATTCTACAAGAGATAGATATCCTACAATACGCCAGCCCGTTCCAGCAAACAATTGTGTAGTCTACAAGAGATTTAGCCACATCTGAACCCTTACTGACGACCCGCCTGTATACAAAGTCATGTTTTGTATTATATTCTGGGATGTGGCTGGTTACAGTCACATGTAGTTTATTGTCTCAGATTATATTTGTGTCATGATCAATGATCCGTCATGATCTGAGGATCGCGGGTTCGACCTCGGACTGCGTCACACAGACCACTAGAGCAGTTGTTCCAGAGACACCTGGGAGGTCAACTTGGGAGGTCAACCTGGGCCTGGGAGGTCAACCTGGGAGGTCAACCTGGGAGGTCAACCTGGGCCTGGGAGGTCAACCTGGGAGCTACAGAGTTCGTGCTGTGATAAAGGTGATGTGGTAGCGGCTCTTTCACATCGAGTGGATAGTGCAAGTACACACCATCTGGTTATCCCTTGTCTACCAGAGAACGAGGTATTGGGCAAGTGAATATCGCAGGCTAGGAATAACATCGCCGTAGAGAGAGAGAGAGAGAGAGAGAGAGAGGAGAGAGAGAGAGAGAGAGAGAGAGAGAGAGAGAGAGAGAGAGAGACAGGAGACAGGAGAGAGAGATATATAGAGAGAGATAGGGACAGACAGAAGACAGACAGACAGACAGATAGAGGCAGAGACAGAGAGAGACAGAGAGAAACATACAGACAAAGAGAGAAAGAGAGACAGACAGAGAGAGAGAGAGAGAGAGAGAGAGAGAGAGAGAGAGAGAGAGAGGAACGAGAGAGAGACAGAGAGAGAGAGAGATAAGATCCAGAGACAGACAGACAGACGGACAGACAGAGAGGAGAGGGAGAGAGAGAGAGAATGTGATTTGATTTGATTTGATTTTGATATAACAAAAATATAACAAATTGGGCACACAGACCTGTCTTACATTCGGCCCTTCCAATCACACATCTTTCGTTCATCAATAGTGCATGATACATTTACATAGGAAAAAAAAACATTGTCAAAGGAATGTTGTAAATATAAACAATGCATATTACCATGTTATGAGACACATCCCCCACCCGCCACACATACCCCCACCAACATGCACTCCCAGGAACACATACACACCCCCACAGCCACCCCCCACCCACATACATATCCTCCACCCATACACATCCTTCCACCCACGCTCATCTCCCCATCCACACATCCTCTACCCACCCACACCACCAACCACCCAGCCAACATACATTCACATAGCATATCCACCCTCAATCCTCCACCAACACACAATCCCCACCCACCCACACATTCTGCATCCATCCACACCTCCCCCACCAAACCACACACACATCCCTCCCTCACCCACTTTCATATCCTCATATCCCCGCACCCACACATCTCTGCACCCACAAACATACATCTCCCCACCCATACACACATCCCTGCAAACACACACACCTGACACACACACACAAATACCCCAGCCACACAAACATCTCCTGACCAACCCACACATCCTCCACCCACACATACCCCACAACCCACATTTACATCCCCCACCCACACGCCGCCACCCAACCACATACTTCCACCCATCCCCCACCCACATGCCAATCCCCAAACCCACACATCCCCTCACACACATATTCCCCCACCAAACCCACACATTATACCCACCCACCAACACACGCAACCCCCATCCACACACACATCCCTTAACCACACACCCATCCCTTAACCACATACCCTTCCCCCAAACCACACACACATCCTCCACACCCCAACCACACCCCCCCCCCCCCCACACACACACACACATCCCCACACTCACATAATAACTGAAACTAACATGACAAACTCCCACACTTCACACACACATATGCACTGAATCAACATTGGGAGACGACATTGGGGGATGATACATCAATGACATTAGATATGCAGATGATACAATCTTCATTGCAAAGAACAGGACCTGTAAAATTTAGTAGATGCAGTTGTTGCAGACAGTGAACAACTAGGGTTAGAACTGAATTGTAAGAAGACACAGATTATGTTCGTCACTGGAAGAAGGAAATACCATCAATGTGATATACGAAGTACATGGGCATATTCTTAAGCAAGTGAATCGATACAGTTATCTCGGCACAGTCATAACATCTGATGGGAGATGCCTTGAAGAGATTAGGACAAGAATTGCCACTGTGAAGGTAGCTTCTGCAAGATGAAAAACATACTGACCAATAAAAAGATATCAACTGAAACGAGAAAATGAGTGTTGAAGTGCTTGTATGGATGTGAAGCGTGGACAATAAGCAATTCAATCTGAAAAACAGCTGATGGTTGAGGAAATGTGGTTTCTGAGGAAAATGCAAAGAATACCATGGACAGACAGAAAAATCAATGAACAAATCCTTCAAGAAACAAATGAAGATCGTAAACTCATTAGAGTCATTAGACGTAGACAGTCAAAATTTTTTGGGCATGTTATGAGAAGAAATGACTTGGAGAGCTTGGTGACAACTGGTAAGATCAAAGGGAAGAGACCAAGGGGAGGACCGAGAAGTAAATACCTGGATGGCTTGGCCACATGGCATGGTTGAGGCACGAACACGGAGCTGATCCACAACTCTGGTGATGGAGTGAGACGGCAGAACATGACTGCCCACGCTTATCGGCATGGCATATGATGGATGGATGGATGCACTGACGATTATCGTGAGCATTCTCATAAAAATGTAAACAATGGAGAAAAATTTATACATATACATTGTGTAATGTAAACAAAATATGGAATAGCATGTTACATGACATGCGTGAGAACAACTCACACTTACACACACACACACTCACATGCATGCGCGTGCACATACACACACACTAACACATCAACTCTCCCACTGTCTCACTCTCACTTGCTCACTCTCTCTCTCAATATTTCCCTCACTCACACACAGATAGACACACATCCTCACACTATCACTCAGTGTTTCACTCACTTTCTCTCACCCTTGCGCACTCACTCACTCTCTCTTTCACTTTTTCTCACATGCACACACATACTCTCAATCACTAATACACTCACTCATTCACCCCTTACTTATTCACTCTCTCTCTCTCTCTCTCTCTCTCTCTCTCTCTCTCTCTCTCTCTCTCTCTCTCTCTCTCTCTCTCTCTCGCACACAATCCTTCACACACACACTCTATCAGTCTCAATCTCTCATACATACTCATATGCATGAATGCATGCACACACTCGCTCACTCACTCTCACATATACACACACGTTTGCATGCATGGACACACACATTTCCTCACCTTTTCTCGCTCACTCACTCTCTCTCTCACACGCACAAATGCATGTGCGCACACTCACATTCTCTCTCTCTCTCTCTCTCTCTCTCTCTCTCTCTTGCAAGCACACAAACAAATTGAACAATTATACCAGTAGGTGAATTATGGTGGCATATAGTCGGTATGGATTAAGCATTGAAAGAGTTTTCGAGTTAGAGAGATAGAGAGAAACAGACAGACAGAGACTGAGAGAGAGGAAGCAGGAGACAGACAGAGAGAGAGAGAAAGATAGACTGAGAGAGATAGACTGAGATCCATCCATCCATCATGTGCCATGCCGGTAAGCGTGGGCGGTCATGTTCTGCCATCTCACTCGATCACCAGAGTCGTGGATCAGCTCCGTGTTTCTGTCTCGACCATGCCACAAGGCCAAGCCATCCAGGTACTTGCTTCTAGGTCTTCCCCTTGGTCTGTTCCCCTCGATCTTACCAGTTGTCACCAAATTCTCCAATCCATTTCTTCTCATAACATGCCCAAGAAATTTTGACTGTCTACGTCTAATTTCTCTAATCAATTTACGATCTTCATTTGTTTCTTGAAGGACTTGTTCATTGGTCTTTCTGGCTGTCCATGGTATTCTTTGCATTTTCCTCAGAAACCACATCTCTACAGCCATCAGATGTTTTTCAGCCTGACTGCTCATTGTCCACGCTTCACATCCATATAAAAGTACAGGTTCAATGTAGCATCTCAACACTCTTTTTCTCGTTTCAATTGACATCTTTTTATTGGTCAATATGTTTTTCATCTTGCTAAAGGCTACTTTTGCCATGGCGAATCTTGTTCTAATCTCTTCAAAGCATCTCCCATCAGATGTTATTACTGTTCCGAGATAATTGTACCTGCTCACTTGTTGAAGAATATTCCCATTTACTTGTATATTACATTGTGGTATTTCGTCCTTCCTAGTGACGACCATAATCTGTGTCTTTTTACAATTTAATTCTAACCCTAGTTGTTCACTGTGTGTAACAATCGCATCTACTAAATTTTGCAGGTCCTGTTCATTGTCTGCAATCAAGACTGTATCATCTGCATATCTAATGTTATTGATGCATCGTCCCCCAATGTTGATTCCTTCCATATCTTCAATATTTCTGAAAATACTTTCACTGTGCAGGGAAAACAGATCTGGAGACATTACACATCCCTGTCTCACACCCATTTTAATAGGCTGATATTGGCTTACTTCATTATCAACTCTTATGGCAGCTTGTTGTTTCCAATATATGTTTTTTTACAAGTCTAAGATCTTTTCCATCAATTTGTAGATCTTCAAGCATCCTTATCATGTTGACATGTCTCACTTTATCAAAAGCCTTTGTGTAGTCAATAAAGCAAAGGTGTAGATCTTTGTTTACTTCTATAGAACGTTCGATTATGTTTCTCAGTATATACACAGCATTTACTGTACCCTTGCCTTCCACAAACCCACATTGTTCTTCTCCTATTTCAGGTTGTACTTTCCTCATAACTCTTTGCATGATAATTCTTAGCAAAATCTTCGTGATGTGACTCATTATACTAATTGTTCGATGTTGATCACATTCCAAGGCTCCTGATTTCTTTGGGATTGCAATAAATACAGAATTACATAACTCCTGAGGTATATTTCCAGTATCATATATTGTATTAAGCAGACAGAGACTGAGATACAGACAGACAAAGAGAGAGGAGAGAGACAGAGAGAGAGAAGAGAGACAGACAGACAGAGAGAGAAAGAGACAGACAGACAGACAGACAGAGAGGAACGAACAAACTTTATTTATTTTCAAAGGGTTAAGAATTGGGCACGCAGGCCCGTCTAAGATTCTGCCCTTCTATCACTCTCTTTCATACATTATTTCATTCATACATCATTCAAGTCTAACAAAGAACAGCAACAATATAAAAGATATGCATTATAAAGGCATGGGCAAAATGCGAACATCAATTCTATACGACTTAGTAATATTAGCTAATGGTGTGACACTTGTTATTACCCATGTGGAATATACTGGCCTACCAAAAGGAGACTGGCTGTTATACTAGGGTTTTGTTATTATTATTATTTGTATTATTAAGGGGGAAGATAATCCGTACTGAGATAGTGTTAAAATAATTTGCGATAATATGTAGGAGAGAGAGAGAGAGAGAGAGAGAGAGAGAGAGAGAGAGAGAGAGAGAGAGAGAGAGAGAGAGAGAGAGAGAGAGAGAGAGAGAGAGAGAGAGAGAGAGAGAGAGAGAGATTATAATATATATCTCTTACTGACATGGGGAAACTGAATGAGAAGAAATGCACGCTACAATACAGACAGCCACAGACAACCTGGCATGCTTCAAAATAACTACAATTATTTGTGGAGCATGGAAACTACAGTTGTGTAATTGTAATATGTATTATACACTGTCTGAGCAAAATAACATGACACAAACTCTCAAAAAAATACCAGCATCTGGTCAATATGAAATAAAGATGTTCATGACACATGAATTTAATGTACATGAATTTAATGTTAACATGACAACATGAATTTAATGTTAAAACAACAACATGAACTGAATGTTAATATGAAAACATGAATTTAATGTTAACATGACAACAGGAATGTAATGTTAACACAGAAACATGAATTTAATGTTAACATGGCAACATAAATTTTACTATAACACAGAAACATGAATTGAATGTTAACACAACATGAATGTAATGCTAACACAAACACATGAATGTAACATTAACACAATAATATGAAAGTAACATTAACATGACAACACACATTTAACATTAACACAACATGAATTTTTAAAGTGAACATGACATAATGAATTTAACATTAACACAACAAGATGAAACCAGAAAAAGATGGACATTGTCTGGACATTAACTCAGCATCAACCAACATGACACAACCATAGCAACACAGGCATGTCCTCACATGCCATTGGCTCCTGCTGCTGAACTAGTCATTGCGGAGATTGCAGCCATGTGTCACACAAGCACGTCCAATGATGTTCTTAGGTCATAAGTTCTCAGACATCAGTGATGTTGTTAGGTCATAAGTTCTCAGACATCAGTGATGTTGTTACATCAATCAGTTCTCAGACATCAGTGATAGTGTTAGGTCAAAAGAAGGTCTCAGACATCAGTGATGTTGTTAGGTAATAGGTTCTCAGACATCAGTGATGTTGTTAGGTCAATAAGTTCTCAATCATCAGTGATCTGTTCTGACCAATGAGTGGTCAGACATCAGTCATGTGTTTTGCCCAGTCAGTGCTCAGACATCATGGACGCTGTGAGTGCCACATCAGCCTCTGCTGTTACTGAGTCCTTAACTCTCTGGGGATACACAAGAGAGATCAATGGTAACATCAGAGACAAGAGCAATGTAGCTTTGGATATATCAATCACAGACAATACAGGGAAAGTACAGGGACAGGAATAGAAGAAGGAAAGTAGTGGGTCAGTACAGGGAAAGTACAGGGTAAATAGAAGGAAATAAGAGGATAGTAGAATATAAATGGAGAGAATTAATTTCACTGCACTGGGTTTTCCACTATGTGTCTCATCCCTCTCTGCACACCCGCAAACCTGGCACACAGCACTCAAAAGTTCTATCAATTACCCGCAAACCTGGCACACAGCACTCAAAAGTTCTATCAATTACCCGCAAACCTGGCACACAGCACTCAAAAGTTCTATCAATTACCCGCAAACCTGGCACACAGCACTCAAAAGTTCTATCAATTACCCACAAGCCTGGCACACAGCACTCAAAAGTTCTTTCAATTACCCGCAAACCTGGCACACAGCACTCAAAAGCTCTAGCAATTACCCACAGCAGTCTCCAGAAACATTGCACCCGTGGTCTGAACAATGCAGTCAGTACATGAACCCACGACATTCAGAGAGCAAGGCAAGCAGTTTGACCACTCTTCCACTGTGACCACTAATAGTAGGACAATAAAGGGACAGTAGAGGAATGGTAGAGGGAAAGTAGAGGGATGGTAGAGAGACAGCAAAGGGACAGTAGAGAGCCAGTAGAGGGGCGGTAGAGGGACAGAGGTACAGCAGGAACTCAGTAGGGACATTGCTGGACATCATGACAGAGAACAGAAGCTGCCGCTACACCCATCACATTACAGCAGGTGTTGGTGACCTGAGGCACACATCAAGCTCATGTTGGTGACCTGAGGCACACATCAAGCTTGTGTTGGTGACCTGAGGCACACATCAAGCTTGTGTTGGTGACCTGAGGCACACATCAAGCTCCTGTTGGTGACCTGAGGCACACATCAAGCAGGTGTTGGTGACCTGAGGCACACATCAAGCTTGTGTTGGTGACCTGAGGCACACATCAAGCTTGTGTTGGTGACCTGAGGCACACATCAAGCAGGTGTTGGTGACCTGAGGCACACATCAAGCTTGTGTTGGTGACCTGAGGCACACATCAAGCTCGTGTTGGGGGACCTGAGGCCACATCAAGCTTGTTTTGGTGACCTGAGGCACACATCAAGCTTGTGTTGGTGACCTGAGGCACACATCAAGCTTGTGTTGGTGACCTGAGGCACACATCAAGCTCGTGTTGGTGACATGAGGCACACATCAAGCATGTGTTGGTGACATGAGGCACACATCAAGCTCATGTTAGTGACATGAGGCAAACATCAAGCACGTTGGTGACCTGAGGCATACATCAAGCTCATGTTGG
The DNA here is from genome assembly GCA_014155875.1 of Cepaea nemoralis. Lineage (NCBI taxonomy): Eukaryota > Metazoa > Mollusca > Gastropoda > Stylommatophora > Helicidae > Cepaea > Cepaea nemoralis. Next base: position 32,833 of record JACEFZ010010581.1, read on the forward strand.
TGACATGAGGCAAACATCAAGCATGTGTTGGTGACCTGAGGCACACATCAAGCACGTTGGTGACCTGAGGCTCACATCAAGTACGTTGGTGACCTGAGGCACACATCAAGCACGTGTTGGTGACCTGAGGCACACATCAAGCACGTGTTGGTGACCTGAGGCACACATCAAGCTCATGTTGGTGACCTGAGGCACACATCAAGCATGTGTTGGTGACCTGAGGCACACATCAAGCTCATGTTGGTGACATGAGGCAAACATCAAGCACATTGGTGATCTGAGGCACACATCAAGCACGTTGGTGACCTGAGGTAAACATCAAGCACAGCCACAATGTCTCCCCTGGGTGGATGCCCCTGGGTCACCTGTTGCTCATCTCGATGCAAGAGCACACTGGACAATCACTCCTAGACTTGCACACCTGAAGCGGCTCTGTGGCCAGTACAAACTTGGCGGACACTGCATGCTTCACCAATGATTTATTGTGTACACGTGCGCATGTTGTGGTGACACTCTAGCCTGCCAGACTGGCGGTCATGTGTTAAAATCCCTTAGGGATGGGCATTTCCCCCCAGTGACCTGTGATAATATGGGTACCAAACATTGCCTGGCAAGTGAAGGCAGCTGGTGTCATGTTGACCAGTGTCCAGTCAGTGTGGATAGATGACCAGTGTCATGTTGACCAGTGTCCAGTCAGTGTGGATAGATGACTGGTGTCATGTTGACCAGTGTCCAGTCAGTGTGGATAGATGACCAGTGTCATGTTGACCAGTGTCATGTTGACCAGTGTCATGTTGACCAGTGTCATGTTGACCAGTGTCCAGTCAGTGTGGGTAGATGACTGGTGTCATGTTGACCAGTGTCCAGTCAGTGTGGATAGATGACTGGTGTCATGTTGACCAGTGTCATGTTGACCAGTGTCATGTTGACCAGTGTCCAGTCAGTGTGGATAGATGACCAGTGTCATGTTGACCAGTGTCCAGTCAGTGTGGATAGATGACTGGTGTCATGTTGACCAGTGTCATGTTGACCAGTGTCATGTTGACCAGTGTCCAGTCAGTGTGGATAGATGACCAGTGTCATGTTGACCAGTGTCCAGTCAGTGTGGATAGATGACTGGTGTCATGTTGACCAGTGTCCAGTCACTGTGGATAGATGACTGGTGTCATGTTGACCAGTGTCCAGTCAGTGTGGATAGATGACTGGTGTCATGTTGACCAGTGTCCAGTCACTGTGGATAGATGGCCGGTGTCATGTTTACCAGTGTCCAGTCAGTGTAGATAGATGACCCAATACACAATATGCATCAATGTCCAGTCAGTGTGGATAGATGACGAGTGTCATGTTGACCAGTGTCCAGTCAATGTGGATAGATGACTGGTGTCATGTTGACCAGTGTCCAGTCAATGTAGATAGATGACCCAATACACAATATGCATCAATGTCCAGTCAGTGTGGATAGATGACGAGTGTCATGTTGACCAGTGTCCAGTCAGTGTGGATACATTACTGGTGTCATGTTGACCAGTGTCCAGTCAGTGTGGATAGATGACCAGTGTCATGTTGACCAGTGTCCAGTCAGTGTGGATAGATTACTGGTGTCATGTTGACCAGTGTCCAGTCAGTGTGGATAGATGACCAGTGTCATGTTGACCAGTGTCCAGTCAGTGTGGATAGATGACCAGTGTCATGTTGACCAGTGTCTAGTCAGTGTGGATAGATGACCAGTGTCATGTTGACCAGTGTCTAGTCACTGTGGATAGATGACCGGTGTCATGTTGACCAGTGTCCAGTCAGTATGGGTAGATGATTGGTGTCATGTTGACCAGTGTCCAGTCAGTGTGGATAGATGACCGGTGTCATGTTGACCAGTGTCCAGTCAGTGTGGGTAGATTATCGGTGTCATGTTGACCAGTGTCCAGTCAGTGTGGAAAGATCACACAATAATCTATATGCATCAATGTATGAGAAGTGGTGGTAACCTGGAGTGACATGATTGTGTGCTTATGCCGTGTTGACATGTTCTTGTGGCTCTGAGATCTCCCCAAAAGTCTCTTCACAATCTACCACAGCTTTGACCAGGTGTCACTTCTGTATGTAACACTGAATGGCAAACCAGGGATGGTGAAGGAGGAGGAGAACAAGAGGATCATGAATCAAGCAGGATTATGCATGTAATCTGTAAGTAATTCTAATGACCTGATCCCATCAAGGATGGTGTCAGACGCACTCATGTCACATCTACACCCACACCTGACATCTACACCCACACCTGACATCTACACCCACACCTGACATCTACACCCACACTGGACATTTACACCCATACCTGACATCTACAACCACACCTGACATCTACACCCACATTTGACATCTACACCCACACCTGACATCTACACCCACACCTGACATCTACACCCACACCTGACATCACTCCCAGGTCAGCCACGCCATATAGTCTTACTGCAGTTAATGCATTATCCTTGACGCACCACTTCTCTACGGCAATATTTCTTACAGGATGACTGCTGACTATCATCACGTAGAAGATTAGTTTGTTTGCAAAGGGAAATAACTGTGATATAGTTAGACGAGGCTGGATGATCTCCCGTCCACGAGCCCTGGCACATAACTTACTCTCTGCTCCATGATGATGAGGTCGCTGAGCGTCTTCACCTCCTGCTCACTGGCCAGCAGCGACGCCTGCCTGCGGACGAGCTGTCTGAGGTGGCTCCTGCAGTCGCGGAGATGAGACCGGGTCAGCTTGGTGTGGGTGTCTCCGCTGCCTGGGTGCAACAGGGATGAGACACAATGATAAATGGGTGCGACAGGGATGAGACACAATGATAACTGGGTGCAACAGGGATGAGACACAATGATGACTGGCTGCAACAGGGATGAGACACAATGAAAACTGAGTGCAACAGGGATGAGACACAATGATGACTGACTGCAACAGGGATGAGACACAATGATGATTGAGTGCAACAGGGATGAGACACAATGATGACTGAGTGCAACAGGGATGAGACACAAAGATAACAGCGTGTTGTGTAGTTCATCAATCATGAACTGACCAAACGTAACTCGCATGATACACAATGATAACAGCATGTCGTGTGGTTCATCAATCATGAACTGACCAAACTTAACTCTCATGATGTCCAGTCAGCCTATCAGGCAATGGTGTGGGACATACAGGTGGTCAGAGAGAGACTGACCACAGCAAGCACGGAGCGCTGTCTGGTCTATGCACATACCTGGCTATCACTGTAGACTGCTGCAGGGTGTGGGGAAGGCAGCGTGATGTCACTTGTCTGATGTCCCTGAGGGTCATGGACTCATGTAAGCTGTACAGGGGGTTACAGACCGACTTCATTGCCCCGGGTTGTGTCGGTGTATCTCTGGCTACAGCACCAGTGACTGGAGACATACTCGGGGAACAGGGTACACCATAGGGAACAGGGAGATATACAACACAGGGAACATTGAGACACACACAACATGGGGAACAGGGAGACACACAACACAGGGAACATTGAGACATACAACACAGGGAACATTGAGACATACAACACAGGGAACATTGAGACATACAACACAGGGAACATTGAGACATACAACACAAGGAACATTGAGACATATAACACATGGAACATTGAGACACACACAACATGGGGAACAGGGAGACATACAACACAGGGAACATTGAGACATACAACACAGGGAACAGGGAGACATACAACACAGGGAACATTGAGACATACAACACAGGGAACATTGAGACATACAACACAGGGAACATTGAGACATACAACACAGGGAACATTGAGACACACAACACAGGGAACATTGAGACATACAACACATGGAACATTGAGACATACAACACAAGGAACATTGAGACATACAACACATGGAACATTGAGACACACACAACATGGGGAACAGGGAGACATACAACACAGGGAACATTGAGACATACAACACAGGGAACATTGAGACATACAACACATGGAACATTGAGACATACAACACATGGAACATTGAGACACACACAACATGGGGAACAGGGAGACATACAACACAGGGAACATTGAGACATACAACACAGGGAACATTGAGACATACAACACAGGGAACATTGAGACATACAACACAGGGAACATTGAGACATACAACAAGGGAACATTGAGACATACAACACAGGGAACATTGAGACATACAACACAGGGAACATTGAGACATACAACACAGGGAACATTGAGACATACAACACAGGGAACATTGAGACATACAACACAAGGAACATTGAGACATACAACACATGGAACATTGAGACACACACAACATGGGGAACAGGGAGACATACAACACAGGGAACAGAGAGACATACAACACAGGGAACAGGGAGACATACAAAACATGGAACATTGAAATGTACAACATGGGGAACATGGTAACAGAGAGACACACAACACAGGGAACATTGAGACATACAACACAGGGAACAGGGAGACATGCAACACAGGGAACAGATAGACATACAACACAGGGAACAGGGAGACATGCAACACAGGGAACATTGAGACATACAACACAGAGAACAGGGAGACATACAACACAGGGAACAGATAGACATACAACACAGGGAACATTGAGACATACAACAGATGGAACATTGAGATATACAGCACAGGAAACATTGAGATATACAACACAGGGAACATTGAGATATACAACACAGGAAACATTGAGATATACAACACAGGAACAGGGAGACATACAACACAAGGAACAGGGAGACACACAACACAAGGAACAGGGAGACATACAACACATGGAACATTGAGAAATACAACACAGAGAACAGGGATACATACAACACAGGGAATAGGGAGACATACAACATAGGGAACATTGAGACATACAACACATGGAATAGGGAGACATACAACACAGGGAACAGGAAGACATACAACACAGGGAACATTGAGACATACAACACAGGGAACATTGAGACATACAACACAGGGAACAGGGAGACATACAGCATGGGGAACAGGGAGACTACAACACAGGGAACAGGGAGACATACAACACAGGGAAAAGGAAGACATACAACACAGGGAACATTGAGACACACAACACATGGAACATTGAGACATACAACACAGGGAACATTGAGACATACAACACAAGGAGACACACAACACAGGGAACATTGAGACATACAACACAGGGAGCATTGAGACATACACACAGGGAGACATACAACAAAGGGAATATTGAGACATACAACACTGAGAACATTGAGACATACAACACAGAGAACATTGAGACATACAACACAGGGAACAGGGAGACATACAACACTGAGAACATTGAGACATACAACACAGAGAACATTGAGACATACAACACAGGGAACATTGAGACATACAACACAGGGAACATTGAGACACAACACATGGAACATTGAGACATACAACACAGGGAACATTGAGACATACAACACAGGGAACATTGAGACATACAACACAGGGAACATTGAGACACAACACAGGGAACATTGAGACACAACACATGGAACATTGAGACACAACACATGGAACAATGAGACATACAACACAGGGAACATTGAGACATACAACACAGGGAACATTGAGACATACAACACAGGGAACATTGAGACATACAACACAAGGAACATTGAGACATACAACACAGGGAACATTGAGACATACAACACAGGGAACATTGAGACATACAACACAGGGAACATTGAGACACACAACACAGGGAACATTGAGACACACAACACAGGGAACATTGAGACATACAACACAAGGAACATTGAGACATACAACACAGGGAACATTGAGACACCCAACACAGGGAACATTGAGACACACAACACAGGGAACATTGAGACATACAACAAGGGAACATTGAGACATACAACACAGGGAACATTGAGACATACAACACAGGGAACATTAAGACACATACAACACAGTCAACAGTGCCAATGTAGATATACAGCTATATCAAGCAACCAGATTCTAGTTACAATAATATTTCTCTCTCACTGTCTCATTCTGTCTTTCTCTCTTGCTTGCATGTGCACAAACACACAGAGAGAAAGAGAACTTACTCCATGAAAGCCATCTTCATGTGTGCCATGCTCCTGGAAGAGCTTGTGATAATGTCTTTATATGTTGGTGCATCAAGAGTAGACAAGAGGTCAAGGACAATCTTCGTTGCACTGTCACAATTTATATTCACAATAGAAGTGTGAGAGTCAGTTAGAGAATCAACAGATACTGGCAACTGTGAGCCAGACAGGAGAAACAACAGAAATGGCCACAGCAACATTCAACAACATGAACCACCCCCATGTGCCCAAGCCATTGTACCTCCCCCTCCATGTGCCCTAGCCTCTGTACCCCCTCCAGGAGTCAGTCATGTCCACACGTTCAGAGTCAGTCATGTCAACATTGTCCAGGAGTCAGTCATGTCAACATGATCAGGAGTCAGTCATGTCAACATTCTCAGGAGTCAGTCATGTTAACATTGTCCGGAGTCAGTCATATCAACATTGTTCAGAGGTCAGTCATGTCAACATTGTTCAGGAGTCCCGTCATGTCATCATTGGTTTAGGAGTCAGTCATGTCAACATTGTTCAGGGTCAGTCTGTCAAGATTGCCAGGAGTCAGTCATGTCAAAATTGTCCAGGAGTCAGTCATGTTAACATTGTTCAGGAGTCAGTCATGTCACATTGTTCAGGAGTCAGTCATGTCAACATTTCAGAGTCCCTCATGTCAACACTGTTCAGGAGTCAGTCATGTCAACATTGTCCAGGAGTCAGTCATGTCAAAAATTGATCAGGAGTCAGTCATGTCAACATTCTTCAGGAGTCAGTCATGTTAACATTGTCCAGGAGTCAGTCATGTTAACATTGTTCAGGAGTCAGTTAAAGTCAACATTGTTCGGAGTCAGTCCCTGTCAACATTGATCAGGAGTCAGTCATGTCAACATTCTTCAGGAGTCAGTCATGTTAACATTGTCCAGGAGTCAGTAATATAACATTGTTCAAAAGGTCAGTCATGTCAACATTGTTCAGGAGTCGTCATGTCATCATTGTTCAGGAGTCAGTCATGTCAACATTGTCAGGAGTCAGTCATGTCAAGATTGTCCAGGGGTCAGTCAGTCAAAATTGTCCAGGAGTCAGTCCTGTTAAAAATTGTTCAGGAGTCAGTCATGTCAACATTGTTCAGGAGTCAGTCATATCAAAAATTGTTCCAGAGGTCAGTCATGTCAACATTGTTCAGGAGTCAGTCATGTCATCATTGTTCAGGAGTCAGTCATGTCAACATTGTTCAGGAGTCAGTCATGTCAAGATTGTCCAGGAGTCAGTCATGTCAACATTGTCCAGGAGTCAGTCATGTTAACATTGTTCAGGAGTCAGTCATGTCAACATTGTTCAGGAGTCAGTCATGTCAACATTGTTCAGGAGTCAGTCATGTCAACACTGTTCAGGAGTCAGTCATGTCAACATTGTCCAGGAGTCAGTCATGTCAACATTGATCAGGAGTCAGTCATGTCAACATTCTTCAGGAGTCAGTCATGTTAACATTGTCCAGGAGTCAGTCATATCAACATTGTTCAGAGGTCAGTCATGTCAACATTGTTCAGGAGTCAGTCATGTCATCATTGTTCAGGAGTCAGTCATGTCAACATTGTTCAGGAGTCAGTCATGTCAACATTGTCCAGGAGTCAGTCATGTCAACATTGTCCAGGAGTCAGTCATGTTAACATTGTTCAGGAGTCAGTCATGTCAACATGTTCAGGAGTCAGCCCATGTCAACATTGTTCAGAGGTCAGTCATGTCAACATTGTTCTGGAGTCAGTCATGTCAACATTGTTCAGGAGTCAGTCATGTCAACATTGTCCAGGAGTCACTCATGTCAACATTGTCCAGGAGTCAGCCATGTCAACACTGTCCCAGAGTCAGCCATGTCAACATTGTCCAGGAGTCAGCCATGTCAACATTGTTCAGGAGTCAGTCATGTCAACATTGTTCAGGAGTCAGTCATGTCAACATTGTCCAGGAGTCAGTCATGTTAACATTGTTCAGGAGTCAGTCATGTCAACATTGTTCAGGAGTCAGTCATGTCAACATTGTTCAGGAGTCAGTCATGTCAACATTGTTCAGGAGTCAGTCATGTCAACATTGTAGTCAGTCATGTCAACACTGTCCCGGAGTCAGTCATGTCAACATTGTTCAGGAGTCAGTCATATCAACATTGTTCGGAGTCAGTCATGTCAACATTGTTCAGGAGTCAGTCATGTCAAAATTGTTCAGGAGTCAGTCATGTCAACACTGTTCAGGAGTCAGTCATGTCAACATTGATCAGGAGTCAGTCATGTTAACATTGTTCAGGAGTCAGTCATATCAACATTGTTCAGGAGTCAGTCATGTCAACATTGTTCAGGAGTCAGTCATGTCAACATTGTCCAGGAGTCAGTCATGTCAACACTGTTCAGGAGTCAGTCATATCAACATTGTTCAGGAGTCAGTCATGTCAACATTGTTCAGGAGTCAGTCATGTCAACACTGTTCAGGAGTCAGTCATGTCAACATTGTCCAGGAGTCAGTCATGTCAACATTGATCAGGAGTCAGTCATGTCAACATTCTTCAGGAGTCAGTCATGTTAACATTGTCCAGGAGTCAGTCATATCAACATTGTTCAGAGGTCAGTCATGTCAACATTGTTCAGGAGTCAGTCATGTCATCTTTGTTCAGGAGTCGGTCATGTCAACATTGTTCAGGAGTCAGTCATGTCAACATTGTCCAGGAGTCAGTCATGTCAACATTGTCCAGGAGTCAGTCATGTTAACATTTTTCAGGAGTCAGTCATGTCAACATTGTTCAGGAGTCAGTCATGTCAACATTGTTCAGAGGTCAGTCATGTCAACATTGTTCAGGAGTCAGTCATGTCAACATTGTTCAGGAGTCAGTCATGTCAACATTGTTCAGGAGTCAGTCATGTCAACATTGTTCAGGAGTCAGTCATGTCAACACTGTTCAGGAGTCAGTCATGTCAACATTGTTCTGGAGTCAGTCATGTCAACATTGTTCAGGAGTCAGTCATGTCAACATTGTCCAGGAGTCACTCATGTCAACATTGTCCAGGAGTCAGTCATGTCAACACTGTCCCAGAGTCAGCCATGTCAACATTGTCCAGGAGTCAGCCATGTCAACATTGTTCAGGAGTCAGTCATGTCAACATTGTTCAGGAGTCAGTCATGTCAACATTCTTCAGGAGTCAGTCATGTCAACATTGTTCAGGAGTCAGTCATGTCAACATTGTTCAGGAGTCAGTCATGTCAACATTGTTCAGGAGTCAGTCATGTCAACATTGTAGTCAGTCATGTCAACACTGTCCCGGAGTCAGTCATGTCAACATTGTTCAGGAGTCAGTCATATCAACATTGTTCGGAGTCAGTCATGTCAACATTGTTCAGGAGTCAGTCATGTCAACATTGTTCAGGAGTCAGTCATGTCAACACTGTTCAGGAGTCAGTCATGTCAACATTGATCAGGAGTCAGTCATGTTAACATTGTTCAGGAGTCAGTCATATCAACATTGTTCAGGAGTCAGTCATGTCAACATTGTTCAGGAGTCAGTCATGTCAACATTGTTCAGGAGTCAGTCATGTCAACACTGTTCAGGAGTCAGCCATGTCAACATTGTCCAGGAGTCAGTCATGTCAACATTGTCCAGGAGTCAGTCATGTCAACACTGTCCCGGAGTCAGTCATGTCAACATTGTCCAGGAGTCAGCCATGTCAACATTGTTCAGGAGTCAGTCATGTCAACATTGTTCAGGAGTCAGTCATGTTAACATTGTTCAGGAGTCAGTCATGTCAACATTGTTCAGGAGTCAGTCATATCAACATTGTTCAGGAGTCAGTCATGTCAACATTGTTCAGGAGTCAGTCATGTCAACATTGTAGTCAGTCATGTCAACATTGTTCAGGAGTCAGTCATGTCAACATTGTTCAGGAGTCAGTCATGTCAACACTGTTCAGGAGTCAGCCATGTCAACATTGTCCAGGAGTCAGTCATGTCAACATTGTCCAGGAGTCAGTCATGTTAACACTGTCCCGGGGTCAGTCATGTCAACATTGTTCAGGAGTCAGTCATGTCAACATTGTTCAGGAGTCAGTCATGTTAACATTGTTCAGGAGCCAGTCATGTCAACATTGTTCAGGAGTCAGTCATGTCAACATTGTTCAGGAGTCAGTCATGTCAACATTGTTCAGGAGTGTCAACATTGTAGTCAGTCATGTCAACATTGTTCAGGAGTGTCAACATTGTAGTCAGTCATGTCAACACTGTCCAGGAGTCAGTCATGACAACATTGTCCAGGAGTCAGTCATGTCAACATTGTTCTATGTAGCATGCAAGACTTTGTTGTCTAACTCCCAAAACAACGATTTATTTCATGAAATATTCTTGAACATCTTCCCTTTCTTGAAATCAAAGACAGAACAATTCTAGACAAACACACACAAACGTATCACCAATACAATCAATGAAAGTGATACACAATGGATTCTTTGTTCACATCCAGACATGACATAAGAACACCTTCAACAAAGGATATGGTGGCAGATTGTCCAGCTCCAGCCTGTGAACCCACACCAACTGTCCAGCATTGTGGTCAACCCCCTTCAGCCGCAGGACATGCTCAACAAGGGGACTTTTGCCGTGGACATCAAACAACGCCTGGACGTAATCACAGCTTCTCCCTACGGGGTGGGACTGAGAAAGCTCAACATTAGCAAGTTAAAGACACGGGAAAATCTCAACATATTGCCTGAGGAACACCACACAACACTCCAGAAAATCTGTTTCCAATCCCCACCATGGGATGTGTCCATCCAATGGGAATCAATACTGTTGTGGATGCCCCAGTTTAACAATGTTTACCTGTTTCCCATTACTTAACATTTGGTCCCCTCCCTTCTCTGGTGGAGTTATGTCCACAGAAAAAGTCCATGCTTAGCTCGACCTGTCTCAGGTCTGACTAGTGGTCATGGTTAGTTCTACTTGCCTGGATCTGACATCATGACACGGAAACTACTATCTTTTCACAGCACAACTTTATGCAGAAGTCACACAGCCATCACTCACCACTGCCTATGTTAAACATCTACTATGTTAGTCTTCATATATTCTCTGCTATAATTTACGATAATGTTATTATTGGTCGTGCTTGAGTTGATTTTTACACAACTTGTTACAACTGAAATGTTCCACATTACTAAGTTCATTAGTCATTATTTTATAGTTTCAATCAAGTTTTCAATAATTTCTTAGCTATTATTACATAGTTTTCAATCATTTCTTAGCTATTATTACAGTTTTCAATAATTTCTTAGCTATTATTACAGTTTTCAATCATTCTTAGCTATTATTACATAGTTTTCAATCATTTCTGAGTCATTATTATATAGTATTCAATCATGTTCCCACTATTTCTGTGGTCTATTGGTATCTATTGGACTTAGGTTGATGTTCAGACGTCCACAGCCTGGTTAAGGGTTGGTATCTATTGGACTAAGGATGATGTTCATACGTCCACAGCCTGGTGAAGAGTTGGTATCTATCGGACTAAGGTTGATGTTCAGACTGCCACAGTTCAGAAAAGAGGTCGCATCTATTGGACTTAGGTTGAGATAGAGCCTCCCTATCCCTACCAGTACCACAATTGGACTCAGGTTGAGGTAGAGCCACCCCTTCCCTACCAGTAACGCTATTTGACTCAGGTTGAGGTAGAGACTCCCCTCCCTACCAGTACCACTATTGGACTTAGGGTGAGGTAGAGTTTCCCCTCCCTGCCAGTAACACTTTTCAGAGAGAGAGAGAGAGAGAGAGAGAGAGAGAGAGAGAGAGAGAGATACAGAGAGTACAGAGAGAGGGACCACTCTATCCAACTGTCTCCTGCCCAGAGAGAGGGACCACTCTATCCAACTGTCTCCTGTCCAGAGAGATGGACCACTCTATCCAACTGTCTCCTGTCCAGAGAGATGGACCACTCTATCCAACTGTCTCCTGCCCAGAGAGATGGACCACTCTATCCAACTGTCTCCTGCCCAGAGAGATGGACCACTCTATCCAACTGTCTCCAACCCAGAGAGATGGACCACTCTATCCAACTGTCTCCTGCCCAGAGAGATGGACCACACTATCCAATTACCTCCAGCCCAGAGAGATGGACCACTCTATCCAATTGTCTCCTGTCCAGAGAGATGGACCACTCTATCCAACTGTCTCCAGCCCAGAGAGATGGACCACTCTATCCAACTGTATCCTGCCCAGAGAGATGGATCACTCTATCCAACTGCCTCCAGTCCAGAGAAAGGGACCACTCTATCTAACTGTCTCCTACCCAGAGAGATGACCACTCTATCCAACTGCCTCCAGCCCAGAGAGATGGACCACTCTATCCAACTGTCTCCTGTCCAGAGAGATGGACCACTCTATCCAACTGCCTTCAGCCCAGACAGACGGACTATTAATTTCACTTTCCAAATGCCGAAGGATTTTAATATACACAATTTTTTCACCCTTATCTGATAAGGTAACCATCTGATCCACTGACCTGGTTAAAGGGCATGTAAAGGATCCTCAAATTATTTATTTTGTCCAATCCACAACTTGTGTAATATCTGATCTGCTAGTTAGAAGTGGACAATTTAATGTGAGCCACTCCTCCCTGACACAGAATGAGCTAACAATAACAACTATTATGAGACTATTGTGGTGTCAGGTCTTAGTAAGATATGACTGAGCTACCGTATGACAGTAGACGGTACTACCTGCTTTCTGTTAGCGCCGAATGTTGAACGGCTCTCATCAAACCCGACACCCCACATTGTGCCAACGGCTTCAGGCAGAGAAGTGCAATTGGGAGGGTACAAGCCTTATCCTGGTGTGAGGAAATGCAACCTAAAGACTACATATCATGGAAGGGCAGACCAGGCCCTAAGCCTTGGTCAGCAACTGGTCTAGGATCGAAGCTCCGACAGGTGGACAGTTACAGCATTGCTTTGTTGATCTGGCAGCTTCTGCAGCCTGTCTTGTTCCATACGTATTTATGTTACCTTTCCTTTGGGGTAAACTAGACAGGCCGAGAGAGAGATCATGCTGTATGGGCAACACATAGTCTCTAAATTCAGCCCAGGCTTTGTGTTATGGTGAGGTATAACTTCATTTTACAAACTATCGTCTGTCAAGATGGCCAGGTGCCTGTCATTGTGAGACAGAAGAAAAAAAAGCAGATAACCACAGAAATTATCCAACCTGCAGATCCTTTATTTGAGCAGATAACTATAGAAATTCTTTAACCTGCAGATAATTTATTTGAGCAGATAACTACATAAATTCTCTAACCTGCAGATCCCATATTTGAGTAAACAACTCTAAAGAAATTTTATAACTTGAAGATCCTGTATTTGAACAGACAACTGTAAAGAAATTCTTTAACCTGCAGATCTTGTATTTGAGATGACAACTGTAAAGAAATTCTATAACCTGCAGATCCTGTATTTGAACAGACAACTTCTCTAACCTGTATATTCTGTATTTGAGACTTGTTTCTGTGTCTAGGTTCTGAACTGTGGGATGACTTCTGCTGCAAGTCGGAGCCACCATCATCAAGTGCCACCTCTCGGATTGGACTCAGGACTTTACTGGTCCTGAATTCATCTTTCCCTGAAATAATGTCATGGCACTGAGAATAGAACAACCCACAAAAAAGTCGCTTAAAAGTCGACAGGGTCGACTTCATTGCACCGGGATTTTATCCCAAATGGCTCAGTTTCTTTCCACAGCACGGAAAGCATCACACAAAGCATGAACTTCGTAGCTCCTGCACAGACCCTCATGAGTCTCCGAAAAAATGCATTTGTGAACTGAAGGATGCGGCCCGGAATCGAACCCACAACCTTCGGAGCTCAAGTCAGACAGCTTGACCACTTCACCACAGAGACTCCCAGAACAACCCACAGACATGTGACATATCCATAGACATGTTACAAATATCCACAGACATGTGACTCATATCCACAGACATGTTACACATATCCACAGACATGTGACACATATCCAGACATGTGACAAATCCACAGATATGTGACAAATATCAACAGGCATGTGACACATCCACAGACATGTGACAAATCCATGGACATGTGACAAACCCACAGGATATGCAACACAGCCAAGGACATGTGACACATCCACGGACATGTGACAGTGGTTTAGCCAGTCAGTGAGAACTTGATCAAAGTTGCTCCAGGTCTCCAGGATGTAGACTGACACAATTTTGTTAAGTCAAGAAACATTCTCATGAAGCCACTCATGACCAGATATGCCTGACAGAAGTGCAAGTGTCAATCATTCAGCAGGAAACAGTCTATACATATATTCTATATAAACCACGTTATCATATGTCAATCAATGATTGCAATCAATCACCTGTTATACACAAAGTAAATTATCCTAGCGGAGCTGCAGTCGTGTAGTGAATAGTTTGTTCGTTTGTTCATTCTGTCAGCCCGGTTGGCAAAAGTTCAAAACCACATTGGGGTCCAGTGTTTGTGATGACCTGGGCTGGTAGGTTGACCCAGCCTACAACAGGTAGCAAGACATGTCTGGGGAAGCCAAGGAGTCCAGCCGGCTACAGACCCCATCACCCTCACGTACAGACATTGTTCCAGCCGGCTACAGACCCCATCACCCTCACGTACAGACATCATTCCAGCCAGCTACAGACCCCATCACCCCCAAGTACAGACTGGTCCAGACACAGATATGGCTCCAGCATGCAACAGACCTCATCACCCTCACGTACAGACATCGTTCCAGTTGGCTACAGACCCCATCACCCTCACGTACAGACATCGTTCCAGTTGGCTACAGACCCCATCACCCTCACGTACAGACATCATTCCAGTCGGAAACAGACCCCATCACCCTCACGTACAGACATCGTTCCAGTTGGCTACATACGCCATCACCCTCACGTACAGACATCGTTCTAGTTGGCTACAGACCCCATCACCCTCACGTACAGACATCGTTCCAGTCGGCTACAGACCCCATCACCCTCACGTACAGACATCGTTCCAGCCAGCTACAGACCCCATCACCCTCACGTACAGACATCGTGCCAGCCGGCTACAGACCCCATCACCCTCACGTACAGACATCATTCCAGCCGGCTACAGACCCCATCACCCTTACATACAGACATCGTTCCAGCTGGCTACAGACCCCATCACCCTCACATACAGACATCATTCCAGCCAGCTACAGACCTCATCACCCTCACGTACAGACATCGTTCCAGTCGGCTACAGACCCCATCACCCTCACGTACAGACATTGTTCCAGCCGGCTACAGACCCCATCACCCTCACATACAGACATCGTTCCAGCCAGCTACAGACCCCATCACCCTCATGTACAGACATCGTTCCAGCCGGCTATAGACCTCATCAGCCTCACGTACAGACTGGTCCAGACACAGATATGGCTTCAGCAATATATTCCTCAATTACAGACTGACCCAGACACAGATATGGCTTCAGCAATGTATGCCCAGTGGGGGTCTCCAGATGTACAAGTGTTCTTTGTGTTTTATGAAATCATCAAGCGTTTCTGGTTTTCCCCATTAATCACACAGTGTGAAGGAAACACCAATGTACAGGCCATGGAGGAAGCAAGAGATCGAAGTACGCTGGCTTTGAAGAAATAGGATCGAAAGATAAAATAAAATCGAGAGATGTTTGGTTGGGGGTGGGTGGGTGGGGGTATGTGGGTGCATAGTGGAGGATGTATGCGTGAGTGAGTGTGTGTTGGTGGACGGGTAAGGAATGCGTGTGTGGGTGGGGAGAGGTGTGTGGTGTGTTGGTTTGGAATATTGTGTGGGTGAGGTATGCGTGTGTGGGTGGGGGATTTTTGTGGTGTGTGAGTGGGGGTATGTGGGGTGGATGGGTAAGGGTATATGTGTGGGTGTGGGTGGGAATATTGTGTGGTATCTGGGTGGGGGATATGTGTGTGGTGTGTAAGTGGGGATGTGTTGGTGAGGGATATGTGTGTGTGTGGTGCGTGGGTTGGGAATAGTGCATGGTAGGGGGTGTATGTGATGTGCGGGTGGGGATTGTGTGGTGGGGGATTAGGTTATGGCATGGGTGGGTGGAAGTTGTATGTGTGGGTGGTGGGGTGTGTGTGAGTGGATTGGGGATGTATGGGTGGTTAGGGACATGTCAGTTGGTGGGGATGTGTGTGTATGGTTTGGGGATGTGTGAGTGGATGTGCGATGTGTGGGTTGGTGGGGGATTGTGTGCATGGGTGGGGAATATGTTGTCGATGGAGATGTGGCTGGGGGATGGGTGGTTTGAGGTGTGGGTGGGGAGAGGATGTGTATGTGGATGGGCGTGGGATGTGTGGGTTGGTGGGGGAATGTTTGTGGGTGGCGAGTGTGTTTTGGTTGGGGGATCAGGTGAGGGCAGTGTGTGTTTGTGGGTGAGGGATGTGCGGGAGGGGGATTGGTCAGTTGGTGGGGTATGTATGTGTCCCTTGGTGTGTGTGGGTAGGTGGGGGTGTGTATGTGTCCCTTGGTGTGCGTGTGTGTGGGTAGGTGGGGATGTGTGTGTGGGTGGGGTGATGTATGGATAGGTGGGAGATGGGCTTCATAACATGGTAATTAGCCTTGTTTATGTTTACAACATTCATTTCACAATGTTTATTTTTCTTCCTATGTAAATGTATAATGCTCATGATGAACGAAAGACGAGTGATTGGAAGGGCCGAATGTAAGACGGGCCTGCACGCCCAATTTGTGACCCTAATAAAGTTGATTTGATTTGATTTGATTTGATTTAGGACGTAGTAAACAATGATCAACGCCTTATGTTGTAGTTTATGGCTGCATGTTCCTGAGTAATCACGCTCTGATTATAAATTATAAATCAGAAATGTGGTAAGTTATAATCACTTTAGGTGCACAATTGAAAGAAAGTGTTTGTTGGTGGAATGGTTGTTGGGTTGGGCAGTGGGTAGGAGGGTTGGCGGTTGGTTGTTGGGTTGGTCAGTGGATGAGAGGGTTGGTTGGTTGGTTGTTGGGTTGGTCAGTGGATGAGAGGGTTGGTTGATGGGTTGGTCAGTGAATGAGTGGGTTGGTTGTTGGGTTGGGCAGTGGGTAGGAGGGTTGGCTGGATGGTTGTTGGGTTGGGCAGTGGGTAGGAGGGTTGGCTGGTTGGTTGTTGGGTTGGTCAGTGGATGAGAGGGTTGGCTGGTTGGTTGTTGGATTGATCAGTGGGTGAGAGGGTCGGCTGTTTGGTTGCTGGGTTGATCAGTGGGTGAGAGGGTTGGCTGTTTGGTTGTTTGGTTGTTCAGTGGATGAGAGGGTTGGCTGGTTGGTTGTTGGAATGATCAGTGGGTGAGAGGGTTGGATGTTTGGTTGTTGGGTTGATCAGTGGGTGAGAGGGTTGGCTGTTTGGTTGTTTGGTTTTTCAGTGGGTGAAAGGGTTGGCTGTTTGGTTGTTGGGTTTATCAGTGGGTGAGAGGGTTGGCTGACTGGTTGCTGAATGGATCAATGGGTGAGAGGGTTGGCTGACTGGTTGCTGGGTGGATCGATGGGTGAGAGGGTTGGCTGATTGCTGGGTGGATAAATGGGTGAGAGGGTTGGCTGTTTGGTTGTTGGGTTTATCAGTGGGTGAGAGGGTTGGCTGTTTGGTTGTTGGGTTGATCAGTGGGTGAGAGGGTTGGCTGACTGGTTGTTGGCACTGGCCAAGGTGAGACCTCGGATGGTCATGTTTCTTCCAGAGGTTTCAGGTGTTCAACTGTCCCCAGACTCCATGAGGTACACAAACCCACAAAAACATCCAAATCCACTACAAACCCACCATGTCACCCTGAAAACCAACAGATGATCCACAGACAACCCACAGATGATCCACAGTTGACCCACGGACAACCCACAGATGGGAGTTTTGTGATACAAGAAACATCACTCAGTGAAGACATACCATGTTTGAGTGATCCACCAGATTCCAGGTTTCCTGCAGTCTTCATGCTGGCGGTGTCCCGGGCCGATGCTGTCAGGTGAGACTGGTCAGATGAATACAGGTGGCTGACTGGTCTCCGCTTCACCTGTTGGAAGTTATCACACTCATTTGTGGCATCTGCTTTTACTGGTACTCAGACATCAACTACCACCAGCCTCACAAATGACCCTACATTGAAGGGTGAATCTCACCTGGCTGGTCCCATCATACACCTGTCAGTGACTCACCTTGTTGACCCCTTCAAACACCTGTCAGTGACTCACATTACTGACCCCATCAGACATCTGTCAGTGACTCACTTTACTGACCCCATCATACACCTGTCAGTGACTCACTTTACTAACCCCATCATACACTTGTCAGTGGCTCACTTTACTGACCCCATCATACACCTGTCAGTGACTCACCTTGCTGACCCCATCATACACCTGTCAGTGACTCAACTGGCTGGTTCCATCATACACCTGTCAGTGACTCACCTGGCTGGTTCCATCATGCACCTGTCATTGACTCACCTGGCTGGTTCCATCAGACACCTGTGCAATTCTGACTGTCTTGACTGATCCAGATGATGACTTTGCTGTAGACAACGAAGGGGACCGTGACCTGGTCGAGGCATCCAGACTGGCACTTGTTGCGACCAGGAGATCCAAGCTGTCCAGGTCAAACAGCAGCTTTCCTGCAAGGATCATCACACAACTGATGAGGGTCATGACACAAGTGACAAGAGTCATGACACAACTGACAAGGGTCATGACACAACTGACAAGGGTCATGACACAACTGACAAGGGTCATGACACAACTGACAAGGGTCATGACACAACTGACAAGGGTCATGACACAACTGACAAGGGTCACCACACAGCTGACAAAGGTCACTACACAACTGACAAGGGTCACCACACAACTGATGCTGATATCTTCAGTGGCAGGTACAAATCAATGTCTTACCATCTGGCACATGACTTCAACGCTAAAGGCAGATCATGGGGAAACACTTCCTCCAATACACAAGGGGAGGAGCTCGAGACTGCACTGGAAACCATCGACCTGGTTTGTATCAACAGTGGCTGTGTCACCAGGACAGCAAGCCGTCCAGGCGATGAGGACAGTGCTATTGATCTGGCGCTAGTTTCACCTTCACTCACTACAGTGTGTAGATGGGGTGTCCTAGGACACCATGGCAGCGACCACCACCCTTGCAGCATATTGGTGGAGAAAGGCAGAACCAGGCAGCACAAGCTAAAGGTAAAGACGTTCCAGTATGACAGTACAGGGCAAGATGTGGTGAGCAAAATAAGACGTGACAAGCGCAGAACGTTTCAGGGCAGGAGA
Source organism: Cepaea nemoralis (assembly GCA_014155875.1). Lineage (NCBI taxonomy): Eukaryota > Metazoa > Mollusca > Gastropoda > Stylommatophora > Helicidae > Cepaea > Cepaea nemoralis. The sequence continues at coordinate 52,321 of JACEFZ010010581.1, forward strand.
AAAAGCTGGGAGCAGCCACCGTGGTGGAGTTTCGAGGTGGAGAAGGCTTGGGTGGATAAGCGTAGTGCTGTAAGGAGATGGCAAAATGCCAAGAAGAACAGAGCTGGTCATCCTAGTCCCTGCTTGCACTTAGAAAGAGAGATGCACACAAAAGTAAGCTATTTCAAAAAACTGGTCACGGTGGTTAAAAGCGAAAAATGGGCAGAGGTGTGTCAAAGAGTAAGCACAGACAAGTCACTGAAATTGTTCTGGCGACTACATAAAAGCATGAGTGGGGTAGTCAAGAATAAGAGCATTTCTGACTTCCAAGGTGCTAACCTCATCTGGCAGAGGACTGATGAGGACAAGGGCAAAGCCCTCTTTGAACGCTACCTTGAGCAGAGCAACCAGACAGACATGGGAGGCTGGAATCTGGCCAAGGAGGTCACCTCAGACAGATGCAAGGCCCAGAACACTTCGGATGAAGACACAGTGACAGTGAAAGAAATCAAGGCTGTGCTTCGACGATCAAAAAACAGTGCTCCAGGTCCTGATGGCATAAGATACGACGACATAAATAGGTGTACCGACAATGAGCTAGAGAAACTAGCAGACATGTACAACAACAGTATAGGGAGTGCTAGCATCAAGGAGGAATGGTTACATAGCTATCTGATTCCCTTGCCGAAGCCTGACAAAGACCACAAAAAAATTCAGGGATATCAAATTATAACCATGCAGAATACAGTAGGCAAGCTGCTGGAGAAGGTAATTGCCAGGAAAATATCAAGCCAACTAGAGAGGCAAGGTGTTTTCCCACCTACCCTGGGTGGGTACCATCCAAAAAGAGAAACCTGGACCAATGCAGCAGTCTTTGCCCATGATGTCTATGAAGGTTTCCACTCAGGCACTGAAACTGTTGCTGCAGCGATTGATCTTGAGGACGCATACAACAGAGTACCACTGGATTTTTTAATGTTTCAGCTTCTTGAACTAAACGTAAGTCCATTCCTCCTTAGTTGGATCGCTGCAGCCCTCTTCCAACGGAAAGTAGTTTTTAGATGTGGCAGTTGGACTTCGGAACCAACAACAATATATCCTGGCCTACCACAGGGATCACCATTATCTCCGGTACTGTTCAACGCCTACACAGTGAGAATCACCAGTGAGCAGATCACTGGACCTGGCAGGACATTGTCATATGCCGATGATGTTTTAGTGTATCGTCAGGGTAAGGATAGAGAGGAGGTTGCTGTGGGACTACAAACCGAACTCAATCGCATAAGTACTTGGTGTGATGAAGCTGGGGCAATGGTCAACCCAACAAAGGCAACAGTGACTTGGTTCTCGTTGAATAATCATATTGTCAACAATCCAACACCAACTGTAATGCTGTGTTCAGAGACGGTGGAAAGAACGCAGGCAATGAATTACCTGGGATACGGTTTGATCGAAGCCTTGCTTATAATGTGCACATAGACCAGGTGATAACAAAGGCCAAGCGGGGTTTGGCAGCGATGCGGGTGATGGCGGCAGCAAACTGTGAGCAGCGCCATCTATGTCTTCTGTACGAGGGGCTGGTCATGTCTGTTTTGGAGTATGCAATGGCAATCCTGACTCTCAGCCTATAAGCAGATAGAAAGGATGGAAAGGATACAGAATGAAGCTATGCGCATTATTCTTGGATGTACAAGAGATACAGCATGCAGGGCGATGCGCTACCTTCTTGATTTTCCAACCATTGAAGAGAGAATGCAAGTTTGCAGGGCACGCGCCTACCTCAGAATTAACGCAAACACACAGCATCCACTGCATAGTGAAATTAGGAAGGTGAAGGGCAGCAGGTTAAAAAGAGGACGGTCGTGGATGGGTCAAGCCGAAGACATTCTTCAACAGGTGTGTTCACTTGAGGACTTAGAACCTGGCGAGGAGTGGGTGCAAGTGCCAACAGACTTCTGCACATCCTTTTCAGTTTGCATCCAACTAGATAGAAAATGCAGACAAGAAAATCCGGCTGCTGTGGAGGCTGAAGTACAAGCGTTGATTTTCGAGAATTCGCTAGACAGTGACGCGGTCATCTACACAGATGGGTCGGTCGTCCGACATGTGAGAAGCTCATGGGCCTTTACAGCTCGGGCCGGAGGGAGAATTGTGAAGGAGGACTCTGGTGCTTTCACTGAAACCACAAGTAGCCTGACCATGGAAGTCATGGCAGTAAGTAAAGCAATAACATGGCTCGAGACACAGACATTCACTAGGGCTTGTTTCCTTAGCGACTCAATGAACATGATCAAGAGGATAGAGGAGGGGTCGATCCGAAGAGAATGGTTGCTGCCTCTGGAGCGGTCTCGGCTGGCAAAGATTAGTTTCATCTTCGTGCCAGGTCATGCGGGAGTACAAGGAAATGAGCGGGCTGACAAGCTCGCAGGTGAGGCTACTGTGGAGGGCGGACGCGCCATGGACCAGGCTGACATTCTGAATGCTCTACGAGAAGTGAGACTTTTGCAAGAACCAAGTGATGACTGTGAATCTACAACAATGGCCAGACTGCGAGAGCAGCAAATTAAAAGAGGGGTGGCCAAACAAGAACACTACGCAGGAAGCCAAAGAAGATTGATAAACCAACACAGAACTGGCGTCGTTAGCCGCTACACGCTGCGGGATTTGCGGAGGAGGGGATCCGAGCACTTATGGACTGAATGGTCCGATGTGCAACGAGGATGATCTGTCGACTAACTAACTAACTAACTAACATCTCTCTCTCTCTCTCTCAATCTGTCTCTCTCTCTCAATCTATCTCTCATCCCTGTCTTTCACAGCTCAACTCTCTCTCTCTCTCTCTCTCTCTCTCTCTCTCTCTCTCTCTCTCTCTCTCTCTCTCTCTCTCACATTGAAAGATTCCTACACAAACAAGATCTTGTTCTTCTCTAACCTCCCCTCAGTCAGATGTGTATTCTAGTGCTGTGTGTCTGTCCATGTCCTGCACATGTTCCCATATCTCCTCACCTCTATGTACTTATATTACTGTCTGCCCTGATTTGTGTTCATGTTTGCTGATGACTTCCTCTCTGCCATTTGTGATTATGTTCTTGTTACCACTTTCTGTTTTTTTATTTTGGTTCACAGAAAAAGCCAGGAAGTTATGAGAAGTGTTATACATACTGTGCTCACATGTAATTCACCTTTCTTGTTATTCTGTGTAACGAAATGACCCATGGGTCTGTCCTAATGTCATGGACTTGTCATGAAACGACTGACCCAAATTTCTTCTATTGTTGAGCAGGGATGCCCAAGGCTATTTCTAGATGCAGTTATCCTTTTGGAAAACCCCTTTGCGAGATTATTTTCAAATCTTACAGAAGTAGATCTAGGGGCTAATTTTGCACCGAGATGAACTTCAAGTTAAGAATTCATTGTACGCACTTTCCCAAGGGGTTATACCCAGGAAAGCTGCCTAGCACGGGATACTTCAGTGTCCTTGACTTTGTTGTGCGAAGCTACGGGCGAGAGCTGAAAGTCGGCTCAGTAAAGCCCAGAGTTTCGTCTCAACAGACAAGGTGGAAACATCTCATGTCAGCCGGCTGTCTTTGTGTACTTGAGGGAATCCGACAACCCGGGTGGCAAATTATTCGAGGTTTATCAGGATGGTAAGCATCATCCTCCGTGTGGTATATGCTAACGCAGCCGTGATGGACCAGTGTGACTGGGCGGATCCTGAATACAAAGATATGATGTTTACATAGGTGCCAGGAACCAGGTGCTTCTGAGACATTAGACTTTCACACCACTTGCAAATGTGTAAGGTACCACAGACACATTGTGTTTCATCACGTGCGGGAAGCACAGTGCTCCATTATTGCTCAGGACGCCTATGAACTCCAGTGGTTTCCACCATCTACCCAGCAGCAGAAGGAACCTCACATTCGGCCTGATCCAGGTTCCAGCAGTTATCGAGAGCAGGACCTCAGGGAATCCGGTGAGCTACCTATGACAACCAGACAGATATACATGGAACTGAGTTGGCCGATGATAAAGGCCCACCGCTGGCTACCTGTCTGTTGACTTTTTTATACCTTATATCTACCTAGATTTGCAACCACTGTCTCCCTTTTCACCTGTTCTGTCCTGCATTATATTATTACATTGCCATTTTAATTTACCAAGAAGGTCTTAGGGTTATGTTGTGCCAGCTAGAGTGAGGCCCCAGAGAAATAAGTCCACGGTTCGAGAGATATAGTGACAGTTGAGTCCAGGGAACGGAGGTGGTGTGGCAGAGAGGAACCCAACCTAGCCCAGGCCAGAACCAATACAAATTCAAAGTGTGCTGAGGATAGCAGAACCCCTCCACGAATCTCGGTACACTATGTTCATGTCGTTTATCTTTATCGTTATTCTATGTTCCAATTATTTGTCTGTCTTGTTATTCTATGTTCATGTCAATAACCTTTCTTGTTGTTCTTCTTGTTCATCATGTCTTCTCTCTGTTTGAGGTTTGGTGGCTCCAGTGATGACATCTTCCACGTCATCCAGCTCCTGGGTAAGGGTCGGATCCCTGAAACAGATATCAGATATGTTAGACGGGCATACACCAGATATGTTAGACAGACATCCAGCAGATGTTACAAACACAAACAGCAGATATGTTAGATAGATGTGCAGCAGACACGTTAGATAGACATGCAGCAGACATGTTAGACAGACAACAGATATTTTAGACAGACACACATGAGAAATGTATTCCTATAGTATACCTGAGGCAGATCTAGCACATATAATCATGTGAGTTCATGTGAGGCTGATCTAGTGCACACATTCTATCATATTTTACCTGAGGCTGATCTAGTGCACACATTCTATCATATTTTACCTGAGGTTGATCTAGTGCACACATTCTATCATATTTTACCTGAGGCTGATCTAGTACACACATTCTATCATATTTTACCTGAGGCTGATCTAGTACACACATTCTATCATATTTTACCTGAGGCTGATCTAGTACACACATTCTATCATATTTTACCTGAGGCTGATCTAGTACACACATTCTATCATATTTTACCTGAGGCTGATCTAGTACATATATTCTACCATATTTTACCTGAGGCTGATCTAGTACACACATTCTATCATATTTTACCTGAGGCTGATCTAGTGCACACATTCTATCATATTTTACCTGAAGCTGATCTAGTACATACATTCTATCCTATTTCACCTGAGGTTGATCTAGTATGCACATTCTACCATATTTTACCTGAGGCTGATCTAGTACACACATTCTATCATATTTTACCTGAGGCTGATCTAGTGCACACATTCTATCATATTTTACCTGAGGCTGATCTAGTACATATATTCTACCATATTTTACCTGAGGCTGATCTAGTACACACATTCTATCATATTTTACCTGAGGCTGATCTAGTACACACATTCTATCATATTTTACCTAAGGCCGATCTAGTACACACATTCTATCATATTTTACCTGAGGCTGATCTAGTACACACATTCTATCATATTTTACCTGAGGTCCGATCTAGTACACACATTCTATCATATTTTACCTTAGGCCTGATCTAGTACACACATTCTATCATATTTTACCTGAGGCTGATCTAGTACACACATTCTATCATATTTTACCTGAGGCTGATCTAGTACACACATTCTATCATATTTTACCTGAGGCTGATCTAGTACACACATTCTATCATATTTTACCCAAAGGCTGATCTAGTACACACATTCTATCATATTTTACCTGAGGCTGATCTAGTACACACATTCTATCATATTTTACCTGAGGCTGATCTAGTACACACATTCTATCATATTTTACCTGAGGCTGATCTAGTACACACATTCTATCATATTTTACCTGAGGCTGATCTAGTAGCACACATTCTATCATATTTACCTGAGGCTGATCTAGTACACACATTCTATCATATTTTACCTGAGGCTGATCTAGTACACACATTCTATCATATTTTACCTAAGGCTGATCTAGTACACACATTCTATCATATTTTACCTGAGGCTGATCTAGTACACACATTCTATCATATTTTATCTGAGGCTGATCTAGTACACACATTCTATCATATTTTATCTGAGGTTGATCTAGTACACACATTCTATCATATTTTACCTGAGGCTGATCTAGTACACACATTCTATCATATTTTATCTGAGGTTGACCTAGTACACACATTCTATCATATTTTACCTGAGGCTGATCTAGTACACACATTCTATCATATTTTACCTGAGGCTGATCTAGTACACACATTCTACCATATTTTACCTGAGGCTGATCTAGTACACACATTCTATCATATTTTATCTGAAGTTGATCTAGTACACACATTCTATCATATTTTACCTGAGGCTGATCTAGTACACACATTCTATCATATTTTACCTAAGGCTGATCTAGTGCACATATTCTACCATATTTTACCTGAGGCTGATCTAGTACACACATTCTATCATATTTTATCTGAAGTTGATCTAGTACACACATTCTATCATATTTTACCTGAGGCTGATCTAGTACACACATTCTATCATATTTTACCTAAGGCTGATCTAGTGCACATATTCTACCATATTTTACCTGAGGCTGATCTAGTGCACACATTCTATCATATTTTATCTGAAGTTGATCTAGTACACACATTCTATCATATTTTATCTGAGGTTGATCTAGTACACACATTCTATCATATTTTACCTGAAGGCTGATCTAGTGCACACTATTCTATCATATTTTACCTGAGGCTGATCTAGTGCACACATTCTACCATATTTTACTGAGGCTGATCTAGTGACACACATTCTATCATATTTTATCTGAGGTTGATCTAGTACACACATTCTATCATATTTTACCTGAGGCTGATCTAGTACACACATTCTATCATATTTTACCTGAGGCTGATCTAGTGCACACATTCTACCATATTTTACCTGAGGCTGATCTAGTGCACACATTCTACCATATTTTACCTGAGGCTGATCTAGTGCACACATTCTACCATATTTTACCTGAGGCTGATCTAGTGCACACATTCTACCATATTTTACCTGAGGTTGATCTAGTGCACACATTCTACCATATTTTTCCTGAGGCTGATCTAGTGCACACATTCTACCATATTTTACCTGAGGCTGATCTAGTACATACATTCTACCATATTTTATCTGAGGTTGATCTAGTACCCATACTTCTGTTAGTTATCAGAGGCTTAGAGTAGTCGAGAGAGAGAGATTTATCCGAGGCTGAGAGTTGTGGAGAGAGAGATATACCCAAGGCTTAGAGTTGTGAAGAGAGAGATTTACCCGAGGCTGAAAGTTATAGAGAGTGAGATTTACCTGCCATCCAGGCATACACAAGGCTAACCAAATCATCACAGAACTGTTCCCCAAACTGTCGGTATGAATCCGGGAAGCCGTGACAGAAACTGGAATATACAGCCTGAGACATCAACTTGGGATACGCCTGCAAAATTACAACCTGATAGCATGTAAAATTGTTTTAACTAAATCACTAAACTATCTCTACATGTAAAATTGTTTTAACTGGGTCACTAAACTATCTCTCCATGTAAAATTGTTTTAACTGGATGACTAAACTATCTTTCCTTCGTCAATCAATCAATCAGGTGCCGTCTCCACAATGAAGGTTGGCTGCAATGGATCTCTAACACTGTCTGTCTATCACCTTGACTACATTCTGTCAGACTGATGTTCGTCCATCTCTTGATGTTATCTTCCTACTTGTATTGTTGTCTACCTCTTGCTCGCTTGCCTTCAACCTTGTCCTCCAGTATGGTTTTTATAAGAGTGTTATGATTTTAACGTGGCTGAAATATTTTACTTGCCACTTTTTTATTTCTTTCATCAACTCTCTTTTCATTCCGTTTCTCTAAAACCTCTGTATTTGATTGTTTCTGTTTCCATGAAGTATGACATATTCTTCTGTATATCCACATCTCCAGGTCCTCTATTCAACTTTATAGTTGCTTGTTCAATTTTCAGGCTTCCGCGCCATACAGTAGTGTTGAATATACATAACATTGAGACATTAGACAATTCTCATTTTTAATGTGCCGTCTGACTTGGGCTCTGAAGGCTATGGGTACGAATCCGGGCTGTGTCCTTTGGTTCACGAGTGCATTTGTTGGAGACTCCTGAGGGTCGTCGCTGGAGCTACGGAGTTCGTGCGACTGAGACTGAGCCATATGGGATAAAACCTGGTGCAATGAAGTAAACCCTGTCGACTTTTAAGCGACTTTTTAAATGTTTAATGCGTTGTTAATCTCTCTAGGTCAGTGGTTCTCAACCGGTGGGGAATTCCCCCCCAGGGGGGAATTTTAGGGTTTCCAGGGGGGGAATGAAGACCATTTCAAGATCGCATTAATACAAGAACCGATTACTTGATATTGTTTTTCCCTTCATACTTTACAGTTAAGTATGTCTCATCCTTCGAAAATTCATTTTATAAAGTCAGTAGACCCACAAATCATGTTTTATGTGGATGTCTAGACTTGTTTTAGTATGTGCTATTAAATTTACCTTACATTTTTACGTATACTGTATAGGGGTGGGGGATTTTTAGATAGGATATATGAAAGGGGGGGAATGACATTCTGAAAATACGATGAAGGGGGGAACGGGCCAAATTTTTTATAGGAAGGGGGGGAATGACGTTCTGAAAATATGGTCAAGGGGGGAACGGGCCAAAAAAGGTTGAGAACCACTGCTCTAGGTGTTAATACTGATTTCATGCTGTTGAAAGCATTTTTGGCTATTCCTATTCTCCCTTTAATTTCTATTTCACTTCTGCATCATCTGCTATTATATGTCCAAGATAGGAGAAACTTGTTACTTGTTCTAGATCTCCCCGTTTACTGTGATGTTCATTGAAGACCTTTCCTATCCATTGCTAATTATCATAGTTTTCATTTCCATCGTACTGCTCATCCATCTTTCCATCATACTGCTGGCTTTTAAATTTATGTCTTATTGTATATAAATATATATGAATTAAATTTTCTGTCAGTGTCACACTCTTAGAATGAACAAAAGAACGACTTTATTGTCACAGGATTGAGACCTGGTCACATGGGTCTGTCTGACGTCTTTATATGACTACACAATTGTAATTCATGAACAGTTTCCATCACTCATATCTGACTGTGGGTTGATGTGCCCTGTAAGCGGTCAGCTTCCTTCAGTCATATCTGACTGTGGGCTGATGTTCTCTGTAAGCCGGTCAGCTTCCTTCAGTCATATCTGACTGTGGGTTGATGTGACCTATGAGCAAGCAGCTTCTAGCTGACAGCCTGGCATTTCTCTTTTCTCATCTGCTTGTTGGAGTAGTTTCCCTCCCACTTCCATTGAGTTCATGATGTCTCATCTCCTCAAAATGTTAGTCCACCACTCTATACCTCTCATTCAGTGTTAATGACATGTATAGAGTACTGAACTAATATCTTCATGAGAGGTATAGAGTGTGGAACTAATATCTTCATGAGAGGTATAGAGTGTGGAACTAATATCTTCATGAGAGGTATAGAGTGTGGAACTAATATCTTCATGAGAGGTATAGAGTACAGGACTAATATCTTCATGAGAGGTATAGAGTGTGGAACTAATATCTTCATGAGAGGTATAGCGTGTGGAACTAATATCTTCATGAGAGGTATAGAGTGGTGTAACTAATATCTTCATGAGAGGTATAGAGTGTGGAACTAATATCTTCATGAGAGGTATAGAGTGCAGGACTAATATCTTCATGAGAGGTATAGAGTGTGGAACTAATATCTTCATGAGAGGTATAGAGTGTGGAACTAATATCTTCATGAGAGGTATATGTCAAGGTCTCACATCCGAGGTTGCGACGCTGTTGTCTGTACCAACGCCAGACAACATAACAACATGCAACCCTGAGTGATGTTAAACATGGCAGAGAGAACGCGGCGTCTTCGACGACGCCCGGATAAGCAGCCACGCACAGCAATTGAGTTCACCCCGTGAACCTTGCAGGGGACACCAGCTGACGTGAGCGTGTAGCGTGTAGGACGCCAGGAACTGGCAGACGGGCTTAGGTTGTTGAATGAACAGGTCGCATGGGTATGCGAGTTGCGTTTGAATCTGCATTGAGAGCTAGCCTGTACGACAGTGGGAGACTGGTTCGAACGCTTGAATAGTTTGACTTGTAAGTGAGATGTTTATTGCTTGCATGTATTATTATGTATTGTAGTGATATTGTTCATGCTGTAATGATTGCTATGGATTGTCAGTGTGCGATGTTTGTGCGATAATAAATGCTGCGCGTAAATAAAGTGTGTGAATAATACTTTCGATATTCACTTCGTGTGATTTGATAGTTTGATATTGCTTCACACTTGCCAGAAAACGAGCTACTTATCTTGCTCTACGCAAGACTCTGACAAGTGCGAACGTGGTGGCTTTCGTCCGGGTTTTGAACCAAATGCGAACTTGTGAATTTTTTTTTGTCCGAGTTTGAAGCGAATGTGAACATGCCAATAGAAGTGCGCAAGTCATAGATTAAGGTAAGGTAACGATTTAATAGAGTTGATTTAATTAAATTATAAGTGTGAAGATATTATTTGAAGCCAACCGAGGCGTCTTCAGACTTATCACTAAATTCAACAAATTTTGTACCTAAAATCCAAAATGGCGGCCGTGCCCTTGAATGTCATTGAGTAGAGTTAGTGTGAGCGTGAAAGTTGTTGATTGTGGTAACGACTAACAATAATACTTGACAGCATACAAACCTTTACAGACTTCAGTGACATTACACACACGATACATTTACAAACGTTCTAATTTCATTTAGTTTAAAAAGTACAGGGTTTTTGTGTCAACTTTACCTGAGTCTGGTGAACTTCAAAAATTTTTTGTGCGTCAACCCGAAAGACGTTCCAGTGTGATTTCGAGCACCACTGAACAGCACAGTACCCAAGGATTACTTGAGTATAAAAAAATTTTTTTCATCTCTCTGTATACTTTTCGTTAGTCTGGCTTTAAACATTAACTGTGCTATAAATATTTGTAACTTACTAACATCATAAGTAGTTTTGTTTATATTTATTCCATCATACCTATTGTTCATCATGTCTTCTTTAAACGATTTCATTGAAATGGGTTTAAAAATGAATATGTCTGGTGAGGGATTGAGAACATGGAGTGATAGTAAATATGCAGAATATCTTGTGAAACAAGAGCAGATTATTGAGCGAAATGAGAGAGCGGCCGAAAGGGCGTCAAAAGCACAAGCAGAAGCTGCTCTAAAGCTTCAACAAGCACAATCAGATGCTGCTTTAAAGCTTCAACAAGCACAATCAGAAGCTGCTCTAAAACAGTCAGAAGCTGCAGTGAGGCAAGCTGAGATCTTAGCCCAGAGTAAGAAAGAAGAGCAAGAAACATCAACTAAAAATTGAACAGCTAAAAGCTGAATGTTCTAAAGATAAAGTGAATAGAGAAACAGACAAAGATCAACCTCATAAAAAGTACCAAGGTCTGATCAGAGGTTACAACACAGGTGATTGCATAGCAGCATTCACCCAAAATTTTGAATTTGTTATGGATCATTACAAAATCCCAAAACCTGAATGGGGGATAGTATATGTAAGAAGTCTTTCTGGGGAACCTCTTAAAGTCATAGAGTCGATCCCAAATGACCTGAAAGAAGATTATCTTTACATTAAAGCAAATATTATGTCACATTTTTTGCTAGATGAATCAGGTTATAGAGAACAGTTTAGGAAGTTGTCTCCTAAGCCAACACACACGTTCTCTGATTACATCTCAGAAATTCAAAATATTTTTTCTAAATGGCTGTCAGCAGCCAAAGTAAATGGAATTTATGACAAATTAGTTGATCTTATGTTGAGAGATAAGATTATCGCATCTCTCCCAGCCCCCTTTTCTAAATTTTTGTTGGAATGTCAGTGTGAAAGTGTTCAACAGATTGAAAGTCGTGGCTCTGGTTATTTTGCAGCCAATAAGCATTGTTTCTCTAGTAGTCTGACCAGCACAGACTTTGTAGCAGCAGCTACATATGGCAAATATCAAGCAGGGTCAAATAACAAACAAAGACCTTATAAACAAGCTGCAGAGAAATTATATCAGTGTAGATATTGCAACTATACACACAATGAGCATGATATGTGCGACCAACATCCTGGGTACACTGCTTACTTGCATAATTACATTTCTAAGCAAGATAAAGAAAGGAAGAACTACAAAAGACTTACAAAATGTTATCTTTGTAAGGCTTTTGGTAACTGGCGTAAGGATTGTAAAGGCAAGTCAATGACCAAAAAGGCTAATGCAGCCATGTTCGACAGTTCTTCGTCAGAAGATGAAAGTGTACAAGATCACCCAGTAAACTCAGCACATTCCATTGAGGTGTTCCATCAGGAAAAATGTACCATTTGTGATCAATTTCATGAGGATGGCATGTTAACATGCGGCCATTCTATACCTGTTACCAGTGAGGAGGCCAATTCTGTGGTAAACTCCAAAGGTAAACTTAACATCCACCAGGGGTATGTTAATGGTAGAGCTGCCACAGTTTTACGTGATAGCGGAAGTACTCTCATTGGTGTAAAGAGAGATTATATTTTACCATCACAATATAGTGGTAAATATGTCACATGCAGGACATTCTCAGGGAACATAGAGAAATATCCACTTGCATGGGCATATATAACTACACCATTCCTTACAGGAAAGGTTAAATGCGCAGCATTAACCAATCCTTGCTGCAATATTATCATTGGAAACCTTCCTGAAGTGAATGACATACCACATGACATCAGTACATCATCTGTCAGTTGTAAGATTGATACTACCATTTCACCTTCATCACCAATCACCATTCATGATGTATTACCACCTGTAAATGAATGTACAAATACCAACCTGGCTATGCCAGAAGATACATGTAATTGTGTGAATGTAACATCAATGTGTGATGAGAATGATCGTTGTAATATAGTAAATGCAGTAACTAGATCTACTGCACAGATGCAAGATCGAATCGATCAGAGGCTTTACAACGAGTAAGTCCAGTTGTAACATCTCCTGAGACAACTAGGGAGACGTTTATAACATCTCAGAAAGCCGATCAATCTCTGCAAAAGTATTTTAAACTTGTAGGCCAAAAGCCAAGAGTAGCAAAGAATGCTCAATGGTACTTTGCTCTCAAGAACGGAATTCTAACAAGGTATTACACCAAAGGTTCCAGCACTATAGAACAAACAGTGCTACCGTTAGAAAACCGCAAGCAAGCATTGAATATAGCTCATGACATACCCTTTGCAGGACACATGGCTTATGCTAAAACTAGAGCAAGGTTACTCACTCAATTTTATTGGCCAAAGTTTTGCAACGATACCAAACAGTATTGCAGATCGTGTGACATCTGTCAGTGGTGGAACTAATATCTTCATGAGAGGTATAGAGTGGTGAACTAATATCTTCATGAGAGGTATAGAGTGCAGGACTAATATCTTCACAAGAGGTATAGAGTGTGGAACTAATATCTTCATGAGAGGTATAGAGTGGTGAACTAATATCTTCATGAGAGGTATAGAGTGTGGAACTAATATCTTCATGAGAGGTATAGAGTGGTGAACTAATATCTTCATGAGAGGTATAGAGTGCAGGACTAATATCTTCATGAGAGGTATAGAGTGTGGAACTAATATCTTCATGAGAGGTATAGAGTGTGGAACTAATATCTTCATGAGAGGTATAGAGTGTGGAACTAATATCTTCATGAGAGGTATAGAGTGTGGAACTAATATCTTCATGAGAGGTATAGAGTGCAGGACTAATATCTTCATGAGAGGTATAGAGTGTGGAACTAATATCTTCATGAGAGGTATAGAGTGGTGAACTAATATCTTCATGAGAGGTATAGAGTGTGGAACTAATATCTTCATGAGAGGTATAGAGTGTGGAACTAATATCTTCATGAGAGGTATAGAGTGTGGAACTAATATCTTCATGAGAGGTATAGAGTACAGGACTAATATCTTAATGAGAGGTATAGAGTGTGGAACTAATATCTTCATGAGAGGTATAGAGTGGTGAACTAATATCTTCATGAGAGGTATAGAGTGCAGGACTAATATCTTCATGAGAGGTATAGAGTGGTGGACCGCTCTTTCTCCAGTTATCTTCCCCTTGCACATCTGCCTTCCATCTCTCCCTCCAGTCATTGTCTTCCTTTGCATGTCTTCCTTCCTCCTCTCTCCAGTATGAGTTTCAGCATGGTTATGTCTCTTCATGCATGCAAGTCTCTTATGTGGATGTGGACAGCAGGAGGAAACCATCACATACAATTCTGTAAAGCTATCAAACAGCTACAAGGGTAAGTTAATAAGTAAGTCACAAACATCTGTAGAAAAATAACAACACATGATAACAACTTGAAACCAGTTTATTTCTATACATACATTGTCCCTTTATTTCTCAAAATAATTTCCACCAACATTGATACATTTATCCCACCGTTTTATCAGTCCTCCCAAACTGGCTGCATAGAACTGCGTGCTTTGTTTTTATTTACCGGCCATCCCACAGAACTGTGTGACTTACTTATTGACTCGCCCTCGTAACATTTTCTACCCAGCTATGCACCGCTTTACGGGATAAACATTTGTCAGCATAAACACTGAAAACTCACCTTGGCGGGAGACATTTCGCGATTGATGCCGAAGTTGAATGTGAAGTGAAAATGTGGTTTAGAAAACAGAGTACGCAGTTCTATGCAGCCGGTTTGGGAGGACTGATAAAACGATGGGATAAGTGCATCAATGTTGGTGGAAATTATGTTGAGAAATAAAGGGACAATGTATGTATAAAAATAAACTGGTGTCAAGTTGTTATCATATTTAGTTATTTTTCTACAGCCATTTATGACTTACTTATTAACTTACCCTCGTAGACCTAGACTTCTGTGCAGTGACATTTCAGAACCCTTCACACCAGTCTTTGTACTGAAGAACCTGAAATGACAAATGCCCTCTTATCCAGGGAATTCTTAATGAAGATTTAGGTCACACATTACTGAAGTAGATCTACCCATTCTCTGTGACATACCTTGAAGAAGGTGTCCTTTGTTGCAGTGTCCGAGGAGTTCAGCAGGAGGTGGACATAATTGTGGGCTACACGATCAAACAGCTTTTGTTGGGATGTTGTATCAGGCTGGAATTTTTGCAGAAACACATACCAGAATGTGTCCTGTAGAAAGAATCAGAACTAGGTTATGGGCCACATAGTCATCCTGGAAACACGTGAACTTAAACAGCCTACACGCCTCAATCTGACATGTCACATATTGTATCCAGTTAGTAGATCATTGGATATTACTGGACAATTCAAACTTAACAGATACATGTCTCACCTCTTATAGACCACAAGCAATTACTGGAAAAATCTGACTTATAATTGTATGTCAAATATCTCCTATTATTAACAGCACTAGTAAATATTGGAAGAGTAACAAATTTGTCAAATATCTCTATTTTACAGCACTATTAAATATTAGCAAACTGAGAAATTTGTCAAATATCTCCTCTAGTTTACAGCTTTATTAAATATTGCCAAACGACAAATTTTTCGATTGTCTCCTCTATTTTACAGCACTAGTAAATACTGGAAAACTGACAAAATTGTCAAACTCTATTTTAGAACTAACTGACACTTGGTAGATGATGCGGTCAGTATTATGCCAGCCGCTTGGTAGATGATGCGGTCAGTATTATGCCAGCCGCTTGGTAGATGATGCGGTCAGTATTATGCCAGCCGCTTGGTAGATGATGTGGTCAGTATTATTCCAGCCGCTTGGTAGATGATGCGGTCAGTATTATGCCAGCCGCTCGGTAGATGATGCGGTCAGTATTATGCCAGCCGCTTGGTAGATGATGCGGTCAGTATTATGCCAGCCGCTTGGTAGATGATGCGGTCAGTATTATGCCAGCCGCTTGGTAGATGATGCGGTCAGTATTATGCCAGCCGCTTGGTAGATGATGCGGTCAGTATTAATGCCAGCCGCTTGGTAGATGATGCGGTCAGTATTATGCCAGCCGCTTGGTAGATGATGCGGTCAGTATTATGCCAGCCGCTTGGTAGATGATGCGGTCAGTATTATGCCAGCCGCTTGGTAGATGATGCGGTCAGTATTATGCCAGCCGCTTGGTAGATGATGCGGTCAGTATTATGCCAGCCGCTTGGTAGATGATGTGGTCAGTATTATACCAGCCGCTTGGTAGATGATGCGGTCAGTATTATGCCAGCCGCTTGGTAGATGATGCGGTCAGTAGTATGCCAGCCGCTTGGTAGATGATGCGGTCAGTATTATGCCAGCCGCTTGGTAGATGATGTGGTCAGTATTATGCCAGCCGCTTGGTAGATGATGCGGTCAGTATTATGCCAGCCGCTTGGTAGATGATGCGGTCAGTATTATGCCAGCCGCTTGGTAGATGATGCGGTCAGTATTATGCCAGCCGCTTGGTAGATGATGCGGTCAGTATTATGCCAGCCGCTTGGTAGATGATGCGGTCAGTATTATGCCAGCCGCTTGGTAGATGATGCGGTCAGTATTATGCCAGCCGCTTGGTAGATGATGCGGTCAGTATTATGCCAGCCGCTTGGTAGATGATGCGGTCAGTATTATGCCAGCCGCTTGGTAGATGATGCGGGTCAGTAATTATGCCAGCCGCTCGGTAGATGATGCGGTCAGTATTATGCCAGCCGCTTGGTAGATGATGCGGTCAGTATTATGCCAGCCGCTCGGTAGATGATGCGGTCAGTATTATGCCAGCCGCTCGGTAGATGATGCGGTCAGTATTATGCCAGCCGCTCGGTAGATGATGCGGTCAGTATTATGCCAGCCGCTTGGTAGATGATGCGGTCAGTATTATGCCAGCCGCTCGGTAGATGATGCGGTCAGTATTATGCCAGCCGCTTGGTAGATGATGCGGTCAGTATTATGCCAGCCGCTTGGTAGATGATGCGGTCAGTATTATGCCAGCCGCTTGGTAGATGATGCGGTCAGTATTATGCCAGCCGCTTGGTAGATGATGTGGTCAGTATTATGCCAGCCGCTTGGTAGATGATGCGGTCAGTATTATGCCAGCTGCTCTGTAGATGATGCGGTCAGTATTATGCCAGCCGCTTGGTAGATGATGCGGTCAGTATTATGCCAGCCGCTTGGTAGATGATGCGGTCAGTATTATGCCAGCCGCTTGGTAGATGATGTGGTCAGTATTATGCCAGCCGCTTGGTAGATGATGTGGTCAGTATTATGCCAGCCGCTTGTAGATGATGCGGTCAGTATTATGCCAGCCGCTTGGTAGATGATGTGGTCAGTATTATGCCAGCCGCTTGGTAGATGATGTGGTCAGTATATTATGCCAGCCGCTTGGTAGATGATGTGGTCAGTATTATGCCAGCCGCTTGGTAGATGATGTGGTCAGTATTATGCCAGCCGCTTGGTAGATGATGCGGTCAGTATTATGCCAGCCGCTTGGTAGATGATGTGGTCAGTATTATGCCAGCCGCTTGGTAGATGATGTGGTCAGTATTATGCCAGCCGCTTGGTAGATGATGTGGTCAGTATTATGCCAGCCGCTTGGTAGATGATGTGGTCAGTATTATGCCAGCCGCTTGGTAGATGATGTGGTCAGTATTATGCCAGCCGCTTGGTAGATGATGCGGTCAGTATTATGCCAGCCGCTTGGTAGATGATGTGGTCAGTATTATGCCAGCCGCTTGGTAGATGATGTGGTCAGTATTATGCCAGCCGCTTGGTAGATGATGTGGTCAGTATTATGCCAGCCGCTTGGTAGATGATGTGGTCAGTATTATGCCAGCCGCTTGGTAGATGATGTGGTCAGTATTATGCCAGCCGCTTGGTAGATGATGTGGTCAGTATTATGCCAGCCGCTTGGTAGATGATGTGTCAGTATTATGCCAGCCGCTTGGTAGATGATGTGGTCAGTATTATGCCAGCCGCTTGGTAGATGATGCGGTCAGTATTATGCCAGCCGCTTGGTAGATGATGCGGTCAGTATTATGCCAGCCGCTTGGTAGATGATGCGGTCAGTATTATGCCAGCCGCTTGGTAGATGAGTGCGGTCAGTATTATGCCAGCCGCTTGGTAGATGATGCGGTCAGTATTATGCCAGCCGCTTGGTAGATGATGCGGTCAGTATTATGCCAGCCGCTTGGTAGATGATGTGGTCAGTATTATGCCAGGCCGCTTGGTAGATGCTGGGTCAGTATTATTCCAGCCGCTGGTAGATGCGGTCAGTATTATGCCAGCCGCTTGGTACATGATGTGGTCAGTATTATGCCAGCCGCTTGGTAGATGATGTGGTCAGTATTATGCCAGCCGCTTGGTAGATGATGCGGTCAGTATTATGCCAGCCGCTTGGTAGATGATGCGGTCAGTATTATGCCAGCCGCTTGGTAGATGATGTGGTCAGTATTATGCCAGCCGCTTGGTAGATGATGCGGTCAGTATTATGCCAGCCGCTTGGTAGATGATGTGGTCAGTATTATTCCAGCCGCTTGGTAGATGATGCGGTCAGTATTATGCCAGCCGCTTGGTAGATGATGCGGTCAGTATTATTCCAGCCGCTTGGTAGATGATGAGGTCAGTATTATGCCAGCCGCTTGGTAGATGATGCGGTCAGTATTATGCCAGCCGCTTGGTAGATGATGCGGTCAGTATTATGCCAGCCGCTTGGTAGATGATGTGGTCAGTATTATTCCAGCCGCTTGGTAGATGATGTGGTCAGTATTATGCCAGCCGCTTGGTAGATGATGCGGTCAGTATTATGCCAGCCGCTTGGTAGATGATGTGGTCAGTATTATGCCAGCCGCTTGGTAGATGATGCGGTCAGTATTATGCCAGCCGCTTGGTAGATGATGCGGTCAGTATTATGCCAGCCGCTTGGTAGATGATGCGGTCAGTATTATGCCAGCCGCTTGGTAGATGATGTGGTCAGTATTATGCCAGCCGCTTGGTAGATGATGTGGTCAGTATTATTCCAGCCGCTTGGTAGATGATGTGGTCAGTATTATGCCAGCCGCTTGGTAGATGATGCGGTCAGTATTATGCCAGCCGCTTGGTAGATGATGTGGTCAGTATTATGCCAGCCGCTTGGTAGATGATGCGGTCAGTATTATGCCAGCCGCTTGGTAGATGATGCGGTCAGTATTATGCCAGCCGCTTGGTAGATGATGCGGTCAGTATTATGCCAGCCGCTTGGTAGATGATGTGGTCAGTATTATGCCAGCCGCTTGGTAGATGATGTGGTCAGTATTATGCCAGCCCGCTTGGTAGATGATGCGGTCAGTATTATGCCAGCCGCTTGGTAGATGATGCGGTCAGTATTATGCCAGCCGCTTGGTAGATGATGCGGTCAGTATTATGCCAGCCGCTTGGTAGATGATGCGGTCAGTATTATGCCAGCCGCTTGGTAGATGATGTGGTCAGTATTATGCCAGCCGCTTGGTAGATGATGTGGTCAGTATTATGCCAGCCGCTTGGTAGATGATGTGGTCAGTATTATGCCAGCCGCTTGGTAGATGATGTGGTCAGTATTATGCCAGCCGCTTGGTAGATGATGTGGTCAGTATTATGCCGGCTGCTTGTACTTTCTGAGACATTTTCTGGTAGCCACTTAAATTGTTGTTGTTGATCTAGACAATCAACATACCAGTACAATGTTCTGGAACAGATGTGTACATACTACATGTGTAAACAATAAAGAGTTCACAAATCAACAATATATGAAATAATGAAGAGTTCACGGATCAACAACACTGGTAAACAGTGCACACAAGACAGCAACCTAGACAATCAACATACCAGTAAAATGGCCTGAGATGGCTGAGAGAAGAACAGCTGCTCAAATTTCTGCCTGTAGCCCAGCTGTGAATCAACAAACAAATCAGTCACACAATATCTCATGGTTTTCTGATCCAGGCATAATTATTTCTAGAACAATTATCAACAGTCACACAATATCCCAGTGTTTTCTGGTCCAGGCACAATTATTTCTAGAACAACTATCAACAGTCACACAATATCCCAGTGTTTCCTTGTCCTGGTACAATTATTTCTAGAACAACTATCAACAGTCACACAATATCCCGGTGTTTTCCGGTCCAGGCACAATTATTTCTAGAACAACTATTGATAGTCACACAATATCCCAGTGTTTTCTGGTCCAGGCACAATTATTTCTAGAACAACTATCAATAGTCACACAATATCCCAGTGTTTTCTGGTCCAGGCACAATTATTTCTAGAATAACTATCAATAGTCACACAATATCCCAGTGTTTCCTTGTCATCACAATTATTTCTAGAACAGCTATCAACAGTCACACAATATCCCATGGTTTTCTGGTCCAGGAACAAAATTATTTCTAGAACAACTATCAACAGTCACATAATATCCCAGTGTTTTCTGATCCAGGCACAATTATTATTTCTAGAACAACTATCAATAGTCACACAATATCCCAGTGTTTTCTGGTCCAGGCACAATTATTTCTAGAATAACTATCTGTAGCGAAACCCCAGTGGCCCATGTCCTCATACCTATCAGCTCAATTCCTTCGGAGTGGGATTCTCTGGGTTACTTTCATAACCCGAGCATTTGACACGAATACTTTGAAATCTATCTGTTCTTCGGGAAAACCCAATGGCGCGCCTTGCACCAAATATGACCTAGGGTAATGGTTTGGGCGTGAAATGTCCGTTGTCAACCTTGTCGGTTGTGGTCGGCACAATGTATTGAAGTTTTAAAGAATTTTACAGATAAAGTGCCGCATCCTACTGCTGGGGTATGAAAGGTAATTTTAGATTAATTGGTCCTGCCAGACCTGGGCATATTAAGCTTGGTCGTCTCAAATAATGAGACGAATTGGTGATACGGCAGTCTTGCCAATCTGGCTAGGCGTCTAGATCTGGGCATGGCGGGGGAACAAATCGGGGCAATATCTTTTCCCAGATGATGTCGCTTATTCTTGGCGGCGGATAGACGGGGGGGGGGGGGGGGGGGGGGCTATGTTTCTTCCTATGGCTTTACCTCTGTTTAGTGTCATCTTTCATTTGAATATAAACATTCTATAGCTATGGCATGTCGAGGGGAGGGAAGGGCTCCGTGGGGACCGGTTCCACCCATCTGAGTTATATCTTCTTGAGCCAGAAGAGGCGATCCACTGTGCTATCTCTTTCGTCTTTCGGCTGATTGGGGGGGGGGGGGCAGGTGGACCGGGTGGTTCCTGGTCGATAGGAGAATGTTGGGAGTATAAATGGACTTCCCTGTCTCCCTGAGAGAACCTGAACTCATCTGAATATATGGGTTATGTGAGACACGGCCGATACATTGCGGTGACAGCTCAGACAAGAGCGGCGGCCGGACAGGGTAGTTTCCTCTTTCCTGTTCTTGCTAGGGATGGGGGAGGGAGATGCACTGCGGTCCATACAGACCCACTTTTATGATATTAGTTAAGAGTAGGAAACATACATAATTACGCACACTACTCCACAATAGCTTTGTCGTGAGAAAGGCAAGGTTTGCAAGTGAGAGGGAAGCCTGAGAAGGTATGTGCCCAATATTAATAAAGGCATGATATGAGTGTGGAGAGGAGTGTGGTATGAAGACAATTGAATACTAGGTAATTGTATGTATTTTATGTATGGCAACCGACATGCTGAGACCATTGGAATCTCCATGCTGGCTGTATCTGAAGTTTACACCAGAGGCTCTCAAAATTGTTTTAACATTACAGGATCCTTCTTTTGACGGCGAATATAGCCGGAAGTTTCGACAGAGCATCGACATAGAACATTATGTTTACTATGAAGTCCCTGCTGCTGTTGGGCTATACCAGATAGAACCACAGCGGTCCCGAACGAATACTTTCAGACACCTCGGCAGGCTTTTCGTTGAGCTGGGATCGAGTATGTTTGCATTTTGGGCTAGATCCCGCCTAAGTCACTGACACACCCGTACATATATCCTATTTATTCTCCTTGAGTATTTCCCCACCAAAATTGTGCCACGTGATCCCAGGGCCACTTTCCCTAACCATTGGACACACTACATTCGTGTAGGCCACGGAAACTTGGAATCCTGGATCTATGGAACCCTGTTGTTCGAACAACCTAAGCGGGAAATAAAGACCAGAGAACTTGCTGTGAGAGGGTTGTGAATTCATGGGACAATATGGAAAACGATGATCTAGGATATTTATATTTGTGTTGATATTGTATGGACTAGTTTTCTCTCTAGATTGTGTGTAGATGTTTATGAGTTAATCGTCAGATATTTTTTCTGTGCTGTTATGTATTGAGGTATTAAATTTACAATTACAAATATGTTGAAGAACGTCATGTTGTATGCGTGTCAGCCAGAACGACCCTGCAGGAAATAGGTCCTGAGGTCGAAAGAGAGAGTGACAGTGAGTCCGGGGGAAACGGAGGAGGGTTGGCAGGGAAAGACCTATTTAAAGCCAGGGCTATGAAATATACATGAGAAAATTGAGACATAGTTATTAGGGACCCTCCACTTAGCTTGTTACACTATCAATAGTCACACAATATCCCAGTGTTTCCTTGTCCTGTCACAATTATTTCTAGAACAACTATCAACAGTCACACAATATCCCAATGTTTTCTGGTCCAGGCACAAAATTATTTCTAGAACAACTATCAACAGTCACACAATATCCCAGTGTTTTCTGATCCAGGCACAATTATTTCTAGAACAACTATCAACAGTCATACAATATCCCAGTGTTTTCCGGTCCAGGCACAATTATTTCAAGAACAAAGTCCTCTAACTTGTGTTGGGTTGGAGACAATGACACTGCAGGAGAGAAAACAGTCTCCAGCTGTGCTAGAGTACAGAGCTCAAATAACTCTTTGTGTGATATCTGAAAGTTGTCCAGACTCTGGTTTCTGTGTGAAAGGAGTTATCTCACAGTTCCACAGACTCCGGCTTTTGTGTGAAAGTAGTTATCTCACAGTTCCACAGACTCCGGCTTCTGTGTGAAAGTAGTTATCTCACAGTTCCACAGACTCCGGTTTCTGTGTGAAAGTAGTTATCTCACAGTTCCACAGACTCCGGCTTTTGTGTGAAAGTAGTTATCTCACAGTTCCCCAGACTCTGGCTTCTGTGTGAAAGGAGTTATCTCACAGTTCCACAGACTCCGGCTTTTGTGTGAAAGTAGTTATCTCACAGTTCCACAGACTCTGGTTTCTGTGGCTTGACATCAAGTTTCAAGAGTTCAACGCTTGAAGAAACAGGCTGGGTACAAGAAAACATCAGTATAGTTTGTTAATGAAAATCTCTCCTATACAACATTAACTTAGTCCAAGATAGGAGACTGTGTCATGCACAACATTAGTTTAGTCCATTCACAACAGCCTCAAACATGGATGACAACTTCAAATATGAATGACAGCCTCAAACATGGATGACAGCCTCAAACATGGATGACAGCCAAAACATGGATGACAGCCTCAAACATGGATGACAGCTCAAACATGCATGACAGCCTCAAACATGGATGACAGCTCAAACATGCATGACAGCCTCAAACATGGATGACAGCCCAAACATGGATGACAGCCTCAAACATGGATGACAACTTCAAATATGAATGACAGCCTCAAACATGGATGACAGCTCAAACATGGATGACAGCCCAAACATGGATGAAAGCCTCAAACATGGATGACAGCCTCAAACATGGATGCCAACCTCAAACACGGATGACAGCCTCAAATGTATGACAGCCTCAAACATGAATGACTGTCTCAAACATGAATGCCAACCTCAAACATGGATGACAGCCTCAAACATGGATGACAGCCTCAAACATGGATGACAGCCTCAAACATGGATGCCAGCCTCAAACATGGATGCCAACCTCAAACATGGATGACAGCCTCAAACATGGATGCCAGCCTCAAACATGGATGACAGCCTCAAACATGGATGACAGCCTCAAACATGGATGGCAGCCTCAAATGTATGATACCTCAAACATGGATGACAACCTCAAACATGGATGACAACCTCAAACATGGATGACAACCTCAAACATGGATGACAGCCTCAAACATGGATGACAGTCTCAAACATGGATGACAGCCTCAAACATGGATGCCAACCTCAAACATGGATGACAGCCTCAAACATGGATGACAGCCTCAAACATGGATGACAGCCTCAAACATGGATGACAGCCTCAAACATGGATGACAGCCTCAAACATGGATGACAGCCTCAAACATGGATGACAGCCTCAAACATGTATGCCAACCTCAAACATGGATGACAGCCTCAAACATGGATGACAGCCTCAAACATGGATGGCAGCCTCAAACATGGATGACAGCCTCAAATGTATCATACCTCAAACATGGATGACAACCTCAAACATGGATGACAGCCTCAAACATGGATGGCAGTCTCAAACATGGATGGCAGATGGCAGATGGCCAGCCTTACACACAGATGTCTCGGCTGAAACAACAGAGTTGTCTTAGGTACCGCTGCACAGAGAAATGTTCAATGCAAACTTGAGTGTTGAAGCTACAGGGATGACGTCTGTATCGAACTGTATCAACACATATCAACTCAAGGACCCCACTCTGTGCTGACTCACCCTGGCCAACCACATTCCCGGCACAGACATCACATGGGCTCACCTTCTTGTTGAGAGAAACCGAGGCCTCCAGAACCTTCCTCAAGATGTCATCTGGTTCAAACCCACCTGGTAGAGGTGTCAGTTCTTGGGGGTCAAATCCTGGATACAGGTGAAGCTGGCAGATGATGACAATGTTGTCACATGAACATAGATGCAACATTTGTTGTATGTGTCAATAAAGGGCCAGGATACAGGAGATGATGACAATCTTGTCACATGAACATAGATGCAACATTTGTTGTATAAGTCAATATAGAGCCAGGATACAGGAGATGATGACAATGTTGTCAAATGAACATAGATGCAACATTTGTTGTATGTGTCAATAAAGGGCCAGGATACAGGAGATGATGACAATCTTGTCACATGAACATAGATACAACATTTGTTGTATAAGTCAATATAGAGCCAGGATACAGGAGATGATGACAATGTTGTCAAATGAACATAGATGCAACATTTGTTGTATGTGTCAATAAAGAGCCAGAATACAGGAGATGATGACAATCTTGTCACATGAACATAGATACAACATTTGTTGTATGTGTCAATAAAGGGCCAGAATACAGGAGATGATGACAATGTTGTCACATGAACATAGATGCAACATTTGTTGTATGTGTCAATAAAGGGCCAGGATACAGGAGATGATGACAATGTTGTCACATGAACATAGATGCAATATTTGTTGTATGTGTCAATAAAGGGCCAAAATACAGGAGATGATGATAATGTTGTCACATGAACGTTGATACAATCACACCAACATTTGTTGTATGTGTCAATATAGACAATCACAGAGTAGATTTTTCCAAATATCTGAAATTTGAATCAATATATGTTGTATATGTGTACATAGACACAATCTAATTAAAACAAGTGAGCTTCAAAAGCCTTAAAAGTGCGATAGAAATTACAATAACCAGGAAATTGTCTTGTATCCTGTCAATATTGTTGTTAAGGATTCAAGAGTGTTTAGCATATGACATCACAATGCAGATTAACATGGTAATATAAGGACAGTTTAAAGATGGCCGCCCCCCACTTTTGACATGTACCAAAGAAGGGCAGTCTTCTATTATCCGTTTTTGGATCAGTGAAGAAGTGAAACCTATAGAATTTCATCAGCGAATGAAGGTCCAGTATGGTGATGCATGCCTGTTATTCCAGCAAGTATATGAGTGGAGTGGGAAATTTCAAAACCTTTTGGTCCAATGAAGAGGTACAGCAGGTGGTGCATGAGTGGTTACACACGCGACCGAGAGAATTTTTGCATTGAACGCAGTGGTGACTACATTGAAAATGAATCATTTGTTCTTTATTTTTTCAGAATATATTCACATACACACACCCAAAAAAAATGATCTAAGGTTTTCATTTGAAGCCACTTTATATATGTTGTATTTGTGAACATAGACGCAGTCTATAATATGTTGTTTATGTGAACACAGACACCGTTTAATATATGTTTATATGAACATGGACACCATCTAAGATACGTTTTATGTGAACACTGACAGTCTAATATATGTTGTATGTTTACAAAGACGCAGGCTAGCTATTTATTATATTTGTGGCCAGGCCTGGTACACATATAGAGATCAGAATGACAGGACTACAGTCTTGCCACAGCAGTGTCAGCCAAATTAAGTTGCTGTGTTCACAAAGTCAGGAAGTATGAATGAGGTGCCAATAAAGGGTATAGTGAGACCACTAAGGTGGTACAGAGGTTGGGAGATGAGACAAGCTGACACTGGTAGACAGAATCAATCAGATGGTCCAAGCACTTAGTTGCACTTCTCTGTAGTCAAACAACGCTACGTTTGAAATTATAATCTTGCATTAATTTGGTGCAAACATTGACACAATCTAAACAATTCACAATGTATGTATAAACATAGACACAACCTAAGCAATAATTGTATGTATAAACATAGACACAATCTAAGCAATAATTGTATGTATAAACATAGACACAATCAAAGCAATAATTGTATGAATAAACATAGACACAACCTAAGCAATAATTGTATGTATAAACATAGACACAATCTAAGCAATAATTATAAGTGTAAACATAGACACAATCTAAGCAATACACAAGGCTGATAATGGTGATGATGATGATGATGATGATGATGATGATGATGATGATGATGATGATGATGAAGATGATGATGATCATGATGATGATGATGATGATGATGATGATGATGATGATGATGATGATGATGATCAGATAAAAGTGCTAAGGCTATAACAGTCAGAAACTGAAAGGATCAAGTGATCACCTGGGAATACTTACCTCAACAAACTTTGGTTTACCCGCTTCTTCTTTTGAGACAACCTGTAGCAATTACACAGGACAGTGATATATAGGTGATTGTGTGGTTTGTGTGTGTATGTGTGTGTGTGTTGGTGGTGGTGGTGGGTGGGGGGGGGGTGGGGGGTGTCTGCATTTCTGTGAGGGCATTTATGTAGGTGTGCTGATATTATATGTGTAACTCATGTGTGGTGTGGTGTGGTGTGGTGTGTGTGGTGTGTGGTGTGTGTGTGTGAGAGAGAGAGAGAGAGAGAGAGAGAGAGAGAGAGAGAGAGAGAGAGAGAGAGAGAGAGAGAGAGAGAGAGAGAGAGAGAGAGAGAGAGAGAGAGTATAGACATAGGTATATGGGTAGATGTGTTTTGTGAATAGATAGTGTGTGTGTGTAAATATATAACTGAACATGAGCGTGTGAGTAGTTTGTTGAAATTGTGTGTCTGGATATGCAGACATGAATATGTGGCTAGGTGTGTGTTATGAATGGGTAGTGTGACTATACAACTGGACAAATGTGTGCGTATGTGCATGCATGCAGGCGGGTTATGCACATGTGCGTATGTACAAATGTGTTTGTTTTGAGTGTACATAGTATGTAGAAGATATACATGGAATCTTTATTGGGGGATGAAACATCAATAATATTAGATATGCAGATGATACAGTATTGACTGCAGACAATGAGCAGGATCTGCAACAATTAGTTGATGCAGTTGTTGCACACAGTGAACAACTAGGGTTAGACTTAAATTGTAAAAAGACACAGATTATGCTCGTCACTAGGAAGGAAGAAATACCACAATGTAATAAACAAGTAAATGGGAATATTCTTCATCAAGTGAATCAGTACAATTATCTTGGAACAGTCATAACATCTGATGGGAGATGCCTTGAAGAGATTAGAACAAGAATTGCCATGGCGAAAGTAGCCTTTAGCAAGATGAAAAACATACTGACCAATAAAAATATGCCAATTACAATGAGAAAAAGAGTGCTGAGGTGCTACAAAAAACTTGTACTGTTGTATGGATGTGAAGCTTGGTCAATGAGCAGGCAAGCTGAAAAATGTCTGATGGCTGTGAAAATGTGGTTTCTGAGGAGAATGCAAATAATACCATCAACAGACAGAAAAACCAATGACCAAGGCCTACAAGAAACAAATGAAAATCGTACACTAATTAGAGAAATTTGCTCAGACAGTAAAATGTTTTGGACATGTTATAAGAAGAAATAAATTGGAGAACTTGGTGACAACTGGCAAGATCAACGGGAAGAGAACAAGAGGAAGACAGAGAAGTAAATACCTGGATGGCTTGGCCACGTGGCATGGTCGAGACAAGAACACTGAGCTGATCCAGTACTCTGGTGATCGAGTGAAATAGCCCATACTAACAGGCATGGTACATGATGGATGAAGTGTGTATACACCTGCATTAAGAACAATTAAAGATGGTATCTTGAGTTATATAGTTAGTTAATTAGACGTCAGATTATTCTCCCTGCACATCCAACCATTCAGTCCACAAGTGCTCACATGCCTGCCTTAGCATCTCCCTCAGCTTGTACCAGTCAATGACACCAAGTATGTGTTGGTTGACTGTTCTTCTGTGCCCCCTGTATGGTGTTCTTGTCTGGCTTCAGCCAGTGTGGCTGGATGTTCTTGTCTGGCTTCACCCAGTGTGGCTGGATGTTCTTGTCTGGCTTCAGCCAGTGTGGCTAGATGTTCTCGTAGCCAGGTCAAGACTACAGATTCACAGTCAACATTTGATTTGTTTCACCACTGAGCCTCTGTGAGGGCATGCACTGCATCAGCCCAGTGCACTGCTGGACCACTTTCCACAGAAACCCCACCAGCAATCCCATCAGCCCAGTGCACTGCTGGACCACTTTCCACAGAAACCCCACCCACCATCCCAGTGCACTGCTGGTCTACTTTCCACAGAAGTCCCAACTGCCAGCCCATCAGTGCACTGCTGGTCTACTTTCCACAGAAGTCCCACCTGCCAGCCCATCAGTGCACTGCTGGTCCACTTTCCACAGAACTCCCATCCACAAGCCCATCAGCCCAGTGCACTGCTGGTCCACTTTCCACGGAAGT
Source organism: Cepaea nemoralis (assembly GCA_014155875.1). NCBI lineage: Eukaryota > Metazoa > Mollusca > Gastropoda > Stylommatophora > Helicidae > Cepaea > Cepaea nemoralis. The sequence goes on from JACEFZ010010581.1 coordinate 81,510, forward strand.
TCCACCCACAAGCCCACCAGCCCAGTGCACTGTTGGACCACTTTCCATAGAACTCCCATCCACAAGCCCATCAGCCCAGTGCACTGTTGGTCCACTTTCCATAGAACTCCCACCCACAAGCCCATCAGTGCACTGTTGGACCACTTTCCACAGAAGTCCCACCCACCAGCCCATCAGTGCACTGCTGGTCCACTTTCCACAGAAGTCCCACCTGCAAGCCCACCAGCCCAGTGCACTGCTGGTCCACTTTCCATAGAACTCCGACCCACAAGCACATCAGTGCAATGCTGGTCCACTTTCCACAGAAGTCCCACCCGCCAGCCCATCAACTTGTGCATGTCCTCTGACCCCTGTCTGACCTGGCACACATGTGAAAGTTATTCTTTTCACCTTGACCTCCACCCACTCTTCAAGCCCATACCATCCCAGTCTTCCTGAGCGTACTCACTGAGTCACTGAGAGATCATGCCTGGGTGACAGTCTGTGTCTCCAACATGCCTGGGTGACAGTCTGTGTCTCCAACATGCCTGGGTGACAGTCTGTGTCTCCAACATGCCTGGGTGACAGTCTGTGTCTCCAACATGCCTGGGTGACAGTCTGTGTCTCCAACATGCCTGGGTGACAGTCTGTGTCTCCAACATGCCTGGGTGACAGTCCGTGTCTCCAACATGCCTAGGTGACAGTCTGGTCTCCAACATGCCTGGGTGACAGTCCGTGTCTCCAACATGCCTAGGTGACAGTCTGTGTCTCCAACATGCCTGGGTGACAGTCTGTGTCTCCAACCAGGTTATTATTTAGTTATGACCATGACCTCCATAGTCAGGCTACTTGTTGAGGCAAAGGCACCTCAGTCTTCCATTTTTACCTGTGACCTGAGCTGTAATAGTTGCCTATGATCTCCTCATGTGTCAACATACAGACCCATCTGTGTAGATGAGTGCCTCACCCTTACAAGAATTCTCAAATATCAAGACCTGAACTTCTGCCTCCACAATTACCAGATTTTGCTTCTGCACCCAGTGTCCAGTCTGACATACACTGAATAGGACATACAACACCTTTTCGGCACTTGTATCCATGCTTCACCAGGTTCTATGTCCTAAAGTGAACAGCCCTGTTGGCACTTGTATCCATGCTTCACCAGGTTCTATATCCTCGAGTGAACAGCCCTGTTGGCACTTGTATCCATGCTTCACCAGGTTCTATGTCTTCAAGTTAACAGCCCTGTTGGCACTTGTATCCATCCTTTACCAGGTTCTATGTCCTCAAGTGAACAGCCCTGTTGGCACTTGTATCCATGCTTCACCAGGTTCTATATCCTCAAGTGAACAGCCCTGTTGGCACTTGTATCCATGCTTTACCAGGTTCTGTGTCCTCAAGTGAACAGCCCTGTTGGCACTTGTATCCATCCTTTACCAGGTTCTATGTCCTCAAGTGAACAGCCCTGTTGGCACTTGTATCCATGCTTCACCAAGTTCTATTTCCACAAGAGAACAGCCCTGTTGGCACTTGTATCCATGCTTCACCAAGTTCTATTTCCACAAGAGAACAGCCCTGTTGGCACTTGTATCTATACTTCACCAGGTTCTGTGTCCTCAAGTGAACAGCCCTGTTGGCACTTGTGTCTATACTTCACCAGGTTCTGTGTCCTCAAGTGAACAGCCCTGTTGGCACTTGTATCTATACTTCACCAGGTTCTGTGTCCTCAAGTGAACAGCCCTGTAGGCACTTGTATTTATACTTCACCAGGTTCTATATCCTCAAGTGAACAGCCCTGTTGGCACTTGTATCTATACTTCACCAGGTTCTGTGTCCTCAAGTGAACAGCCCTGTTGGCACTTGTATCCATGCTTCACCAGCTTCTATATCCTCAAGTGAACAGCCCTGTTGCCTCTTGTATCCATGCTTCACCAAGTTCTATTTCCACAAGAGAACAGCCCTGTTGGCACTTGTATCCATACTTCACCAGGTTCTGTGTCAAGTGAACAGCCCTGTTGGCACTTGTATCCATCCTTTACCAGGTTCTATGTCCTCAAGTGAACAGCCCTGTTGGCACTTGTATCCATGCTTCACCAAGTTCTATTTCCACAAGAGAACAGCCCTGTTGGCACTTGTATCTATACTTCACCAGGTTCTGTGTCCTCAAGTGAACAGCCCTGTTGGCACTTGTATCTATACTTCACCAGGTTCTGTGTCCTCAAGTGAACAGCCCTGTTGGCACTTGTATCTATACTTCACCAGGTTCTGTGTCCTCAAGTGAACAGCCCTGTTGGCACTTGTATCTATACTTCACCAGGTTCTGTGTCCTCAAGTGAACAGCCCTGTTGGCACTTGTATCTATACTTCACCAGGTTCTATGTTCTCAAGTGAACAGCCCTGTTGGCACTTGTATCTATACTTCACCAGGTTCTGTGTCCTCAAGTGAACAGCCCTGTTGGCACTTGTATCCATGCTTCACCAGGTTCTATGTCCTCAAGTGAACAGCCCTGTTGCCTCTTGTATCCATGCTTCACCAAGTTCTATTTCCACAAGAGAACAGCCCTGTTGGCACTTGTATCTATACTTCATCAGGTTCTATGTTCTCAAGTGAACAGCCCTGTTGGCACTTGAATCTATACTTCACCAGGTTCTATGTCCTCAAGTGAACAGCCCTGTTGGCACTTGTATCTATACTTCACCAGGTTCTATGTCCTCAAGTGAACAGCCCTGTTGGCACTTGTATCTCTACTTCACCAGGTTCTATGTCCTCAAGTGAACAGCCCTGTTGGCACTTGTATCTATACTTCACCTGGTTCTATGTCCTCAAGTGAACAGCCCTGTTGGCACTTGTATCCATGCTTCACCTGGTTCTATGTCCTCAAGTGAACAGCCCTGTTGGCACTTGTATCCATGCTTCATCCTGGTTCTATGTCCTCAAGTGAACAGCCCTGTTGACACTTGTATCTATACTTCACCAGGTTCTATGTCCTCAAGTGAACAGCCCTGTTGGCACTTGTATCCATGCTTCACCTGGTTCTATGTCCTCAAGTGAACAGCCCTGTTGGCACTTGTATCTATACTTCACCAGGTTCTATATCCTCAAGTGAACAGCCCTGTTGCCACTTGTATCCATGCTTCACCAGGTTCTATGTCCTCAAATGAACAACCCTGTTGAATAATATCCTTGGCCTGACCCATCCAAGACTGTCCTGTGTTTAACCTGCTGCCCTTGCTGTCACTGATCCGCTATTAACAAGTGTCAGTATCAACAGACTAACCAACAGTGGCATCCACTGCAGACACAAACAGACAAGAGAAGACGTGCTAATATTGTCAGCAACATCAGGATATTTGGAGCTTACTGCTAGCTTGTTTTCTTTTGGAGCAATGCTGATCTTGGATATGTTCTTTGCACGACTACTCAGATTTGGCAGAAATGCTGAAAATGACAAAACAACGTGGCAAATGAAGTATTACAAACTAAAATAAAAAGAAACAATATTTTTTTTTCAAATTTGTTCCAAATCTATATGTCAGAAACATGATATAAAGCTATGACATAAAACTAATGTTGTTTCTGTCCACATCCAACAACAGTATGAAATATAAATGTTGCCCACCTGACAGTACCAGCAGACAGGATATAAACACACAAACTGCTGCAGGATGTGAACATCTTATTTTATTAGAGAAAACAAAAGCTTTCTTAAGAAACGTTAAGAGTAGTGTTTCAGAACTCCACTGCCAGGAACTAGACACTGAATGACTCAAATTACACTTTCAATGTGTAGAAATGTGTGCTGCCTGCCATGTGGTGTGTAGGCATCACATGTTGTGTGTAGATATCACAAGTTGTATGTAGCATCATATGTTGTGTGTAGATATCACAAGTTGTATGTAGGCATCATATGTTGTATGTAGGTATCACATGCTGGTGTGTAGACACACATGTGTGTGGGCATCACAAGTTATGTGTGGGCATCACATGTTGTCTGTAGGCATCACATGTTGTGTGCGGGTATCATATGTTGTGTGTAGGTACCACATGGTGTGTGTGGGCATCACATGTTGTGTGTGAGGCATCACATGTTCTGTGTGAGGCATCACATGTTTTGTGTGAGGCATCACATGTTGTGTATGAGGCATCACATGAGTGTAGGCATCACATGTTGTGTGTAGGCTTCAGGTGTTGTGTGTAGGCATCACATGTTGTGTGTAGGCATCACATGTTGTGTGAAGGCTTCAGGTCTTGTGTGTAGGCATCACATGTTGTGTGTAGGCATCACATGTTGTGTGTAGGCATCACATCAGCCTCCTCCTACAGGTGTTAGCTCTAGCCAATCAAATTTGTTTATTTCATGTGTTTATTTTGTGAAGTTTTACTGGTTTATCATCGGATTTATTATCTGATTTATCATCATATTTATTATCCAATTTATCATCCTTTTTATCATAAGATTTATTATCATATTTATTATAAGAGTAGAGTTTTACTCAGGACAGGCAACATTCAGTAGATGCGGTTGTTGCACACAGTGAACAACTAGGGTTCAAACTGAATAGTAAGAAGACACAGATTATGGTTGTCACTGGGAAGAAGGAAATACCACAATGTGATATACAAGTAAATGGGAATATTCTTCAACAAGTGAATCGATACAGTTATCTCGGACCTTTCATAACATCTGATGGGAGATGCCTTGAAGAGATTAGAACAAGAATTGCCATTGCGAAGGTAGCCTTTTGCAAGATGAAAAACATACTGACCAATAAAACAATATCAATTGAAATGAGAAAAAGAGTATTGAAGTGCTACATACAACCTGTACTTTTGTAGGGATGTGAAGCATGGACAATGAGCAGTCAAGCTAACAAACATTTGATGGCTGTGGAAATGTGATTTCTGAGGAAAATGCAAAGAATACCATGGACAGACAGAAAAACCAATGAACAGGTCCTTCAAGAAACAAATGAAGATCGTAAAGACATTAGAGACATTAGACGTAGATGGTCAAAATTGTTTGGACATGTTATGAGAAGAAATGAATTGGAGAACTTGGTGACAACTGGCAAGTGTTCGAAGGGAAGAGACCAATGGGAAGACCAAGAAGTAAATACCTGGATGGCTTGGCCACATGGCATGGCCAAGACAGGAACACGGAGCTGATCCATGACTCTGGTGATCGAGTGAGATGGCAAAACATGACCGCCCACACTTATTAGCATGGCACATGATGGATGGATGGAGAGTTTTACTGGCTCATGATCAGAATTATGATAGAATACTGAAAGAAAGGAAACAACAGAACAAAAGTGGCATAACCTGAAGAGAAACATGAGGAAAAACAAACAGCAACTAATCTATAATTAGATATACTTGATTTCACAACTTCATATTAAACAACATACTTGATTCTACAACTTTAATTTAAACAAAACACTTGATTTCACCACTGTATATTATCTGATTCCATGCCAACCATCGCTCGGTTGACAAAAAGTCTCATCTTTGGAGCCCCTTCGTCACTGTATTGACAAGATCTTGGCAGTCCATTTTTTTGTTTTGTTTCACGTATCTTCCATGATTTTAATGCCCTATAAATGACATTTCACACCAGAAGAATGTTTCTAGTTCGAAACAGCCCACGAGACATCGAAAACGGTCTGAATTTTGTGGAGAATTTTGTAGTTAAAGTTGTGTCTACTTTTGTGATTTAGGAATGGCAACGGCCTTGATTTTCGGCCTTACATATTTACATTAGATAATAGTTTTAAACAATGTTAGATTATAGTTATTCTGATTTAAAGACTTTGTGAAAGATTCTAAACTGATAGCACATGTTAATTGTGGTTCGATAGCATGTGGTTCAGTTAAAATAAATTATAAATGAAAACAAAACTAACCGGCTAACCGTGAAAGTTTTTCATCATGTCGAATTAGCTAATGAGCCACACATGTGCCTCTAAAGTTTGCTTTACCTATCACAAAGTATTTAAATAATTAAATTAAAAATAATAATAATTATAACTAAATAAAAAATAGTGTACATATTGTTTCTCAGTTGAAAACAGTCAAAACCTGTCTCGTTATTTTCTGACATTTTTCATTTTATGTGGCAATGATGCGCTTCAAAATATGATGTTTTTATTGTATTTTATTGGTGTTATGGGGCCGTTCTAGTGATATTGGTGTAGCAAAGTGGTGTAGTTATCAAAATTCAGTAAGTTTCATTGGATTATCATCAGCATTGGAGCAGTAGCGCCTTGGTAAGTGGAAATTTAACGTAATTGTCAACCCTGACTTCAATTTTATTTTACAACATCTGCTAATATATTATTATATTTCTAACTTATAGCAACACTAGCAATACCAACGTGTTCCTTGTGCAATGCCCTTTAATTTGATATATAATACAATATATTTTCTACCATTTTAACAATCTTTAGACCATTATTATGACACACCCCTACTTCCCATTTTCTGCCATCAATTTCTGCTTGGGCCAAACCCACTTTTTGTTTGGCACTGAATCAGTTATACAACAAACTTGATTTCACAACTTCAAATTATACAACAAACTTGATTCCACAAATTCATATTAAAATATGATACTTTATGTAACTAATTTATATTAAGACAACATACTTGATTTTAATGTATAGATTCCAGCAAATTGACACACTTCTTTCTTGTCCCTTTCTGTAAAATAAGAATACAGTCAAATTGACACACGGAGAAAAGGACTTGTGAGGACAGGTGTGAGGTCTGACACGAAATGACCTCACTGATAACCATGACATTCTGGCACACTCACACCTGATGTAGATGTGACTGAAGCAAACCAAACACAACCCACGACTGGCCCACATGATGTAAGTATCACCAGAAAACAGCCCATGACTGGTCCATGTGTTGTAAGTATCACTAGAACACATTTTCTGACAGTCTGGGTCACTACCAGAGACATTATAGACACACACAGTTCTAGTGGAAGCAGTCAAACAACTCTGTCAGATCTAAGCAATGAGTGATGTATCATGTGTGATATTATGTGTGATGTGTCACATGTCATGTGTGATATGTCGTGTGTGATGTGCCATGCTGTATCTACACCTAACCCACCCCTGAGACACTCCAATGCTGTATCTGCACCCCAACCCACCCCTGAGATACTCCAATGCTGTATCTGCACCCCAACCCACCCCTGAGACACTCCAATGCTGTATCTGCACCCCAACCCACCCCTGAGACACTCCAATGCTGTATCTGCACCCCAACCCACCCCTGAGACACTCCTATGCTTTATCTGCACCCCAACCCACCCCTGGGATACTCTGAAGCTGTATCTGCATCCCAACCCACCCCTGAGAACTCCAATGCTTTATCTGCACCCCAAACCACCCCTGAGACACTCCAATGCAGTATCTGCACCCCAACCCACCCCTGAGACACTCCTATGCTGTATCTGCACCTCAACCCACCCCTGAGACACTCCAATGCAGTATCTGCACCCCAACCCACCCCTGAGACACTCCTATGCTGTATCTGCACCCCAACCCACCCCTGAGACACTCCAATGCTGTACCTTCACCCCAACTCCTCCCTGAGACACTCCAATGCTGTACCTTCATCACAACTCCTCCCTGAGACACTCCAATGCTGTACCTTCACCACAACCCCTCCCTCAAACTGTGTCTTCCATCAGACAACTGTAACACATAGGGTCATAGCAGGATGCCTACAATATAGAGAACGTGTCACATGGGCAGAATGCCTACCATGTACATAGGACGTGTCACATTGACAGAATGCCTACCATGTACAAGATACCTTTCAATATACATCTGTAAGACACTAACCTCTTTTGTGAAACTGCTCACTTTCTCTGGTATATTTTAGGCTCAATTTGACATCGTCCGCTTCAGAGGCTCGACTTTCACACACCAGTTCAACATAATTCTGAAGCTTCTGGTCTAGTTGGCTGATTCTTGTGTTCAAGTCATCAATAGAACCAATGAGAAAGGCTACAACAGGTTAAGGAATTCCTGGAACATGTGTGGATCAATGAATGTCACAGAGAGCCAAAAATATCACGTCCCACACAACTCACCACACAGATGTGCATGGAGTTCACAATATGACACAACTCACCACACAGATGTGTACGGAGTTCACAACATGACACAACTCACCACACAGATGTGCATGGTGTTCACAACATGACACAACTCACCACACAGATGTGTACAGAGTTCACAACATGACACAACTCACCACACAGATGTGTATGGAGTTCACAACATGACACAACTCACCACACAGATGTGCATGGTGTTCACAACATGACACAACTCACCACACAGACGTGCATGGAGTTCACAACATGACACAACTCACCACACAGATGTGCATGGAGTTCACAACATGACACAACTCACCACACAGATGTGCATGGAGTTCACAACATGACACAACTCACACAGATGTGCATGGAGTTCACAACATGACACAACTCACCACACAGATGTGTACAGAGTTCACAACATGACACAACTCACCACACAGATGTGCATGGAGTTCACAACATGACACAACTCACCACACATATGTGCATGGAGTTCACAACATGACACAACTCACCACACAGATGTGCATGGAGTTCACAACATGACACAACTCACCACACAGATGTGCATGGAGTTCACAACATGACACAACTCACCACACAGATGTGTACAGAGTTCACAACATGACACAACTCACCACACAGATGTGCATGGAGTTCACAACAAGACACAACTCACCACACATATGTGCATGGAGTTCACAACATGACACAACTCACCACACAGATGTGCATGGAGTTCACAACATGACACAACTCACCACACAGATGTGCACACAGATCAAAACTTGATATAATCAGACAGAGAGTTAACACAATATATGAGTAGGAGACTGTGGTTGTTTTTTTTTAAAGTAGAATATTGAGAATATCAACACAGAAGAAAACAGACAATACTGAGATATGTAGTCACTACAGGATTACTGATCAAAATACTGAATGCTGAGAGATGTAGGCACTACAGGATTACTGATCACAACACTAAATGCTGAGAGATGTAGGCACTACAGGATTACTGATCAAAATACTGAATACTGAGAGATGTAGTCACTACAGGATTACTGATTAAAATAATGAATACTGAGAGATATAGTCACTATAGGATTACTTATCACAACACTAAATGCTGAGAGATGTAGTCACTATAGGATTACTGATCACAACACTAAATGCTGAGAGATGTAGGCACTATAGGATTACTGATCAAATCACTGATTCTTGAGAGATGGAGGCACTACAGGATTACTGATCAAAACACTGATTGTTGAGAGATGTAGGCACTACAGGATTACTGATCAAAACGAATCAATACTGAGAGCTGCAGGCACTAAAGATTACTGATCAAAACAGTCAGGAAAAGACACAAATTTCCAGACTCTATTAACAGAAGTAGTGGAACAAAGAAATGTGTCTTTTGTGGGTGATTGATGGGCAAGAGAAGCACAGGAAGACAACCACAGATTGATGTGGAAAGCTAAAACAGCTTCGCACCAAATCATGATATGATCAACAACATTCAGATATCACGACAGTGAGAACTGGAAAGTCATGATACAAACAGCATCAACATCATTCAGATATCATGACAGTGAGGATTGGAAAGTCATGATACAAACAGCATCAACATCATTTAGATATAATGACAGTGAGGATTGGAAAGTCATGGTACAAACAGCATCAACATCATTCAGATATAATGACAGTGAGGATTGGAAAGTCATGGTACAAACAGCATCAACATCATTCAGATATAACGACAGTGAGGATTGGAAAGTCATGGTACAAACAGCATCAACATCATTCAGATATCACGACAGTGAGGATTGGAAAGTCATGGTACAAACAGCATCAACATCATTCAGATATCACGACAGTAAGGATTGGAAAGTCATGGTACAAACAGCATCAACATCATTCAGATATCACGACAGTGAGGATTGGAAAGTCATGGTACAAACAGCATCAACATCATTCAGATATAATGACAGTGAGGATTGGAAAGTCATGGTACAAACAGCATCAACATCATTCAGATATCATGACTGTGAGGATTGGAAAGTCATGATACAAACAGCATCAACATCATTCAGATATCATGACAGTGAGGATTGGAAAGTCATGGTACAAACAGCATCAACATCATTCAGATATCATGACAGTGAGGATTGGAAAGTCATGGTACAAACAGCATCAGCATCATTCAGATATCACGACAGTGAGAATTGGAAAGTCATGGTACAAACAGCATCAGCATCATTCAGATATCACGCCAGTGAGGATTGGAAAGTCATGGTACAAACAGCATCAACATCATTCAGATATAATGACAGTGGGGATTGGAAAGTCATTGTGTACAAACAGCATCAACAACATTCAGATATCATGACAGTGAGGATTGGAAAGTCATGGTACAAACAGCATCAACATCACTCAGATGTCATGACGGCACGGACTGGCATGTCACGGTCACCGATATCTGCTGGAGTCCAGGCATCAGAAAGAGAAGATCAAGGGTGGAAACTCACTTTGTGGGTCCGTGAATCAGCTATAGAGGATCTGAACCTTTATAAGGATGACCTCAGCTGCCAAGGGATGGTAACTCTGCACTACTGGAGTAAACACAAACAATGCGCTTCAATGCTGCAGTGAGTACACAAAGTCATTATCACAATGCAATGAACACAAAACTTTGAACAGAATACAGGTGTACATTACAGCAGAACAGCAGAACACAGGTGTTCATTACATGTGGAACAGCAGAATACAGGTGTACATTACATGTGGAACAGCAGAATACAGGTGTACATTACATGTGGAACAGCAGAATACAGGTGTACATTACATGTGGAACAGCAGAATACAGGTGTACATTACATGTGGAACAGCAGAATACAGGTGTACATTACATGTGGAACAGCAGAATACAGGTGTACATTACATGTGGAACTGCAGAATACAGGTGTACATTACATGTGGAACACAATGACAGCACAAGGATACGTGACTTGGTTCGCTGCTTCTCTCTAAGAAATTGTTTTCTGGAGGTAACCTTGTCTGGAGGTTCATCTAGTCCCTCGTCCAACAAGTCCATGGGAGTAGTGCTTCTGTTGATGTTGGCCATGGCGTCTGTGGACATTTGCAAGCTTATAACATGTTGTATATGTTTACAAGTTTATAACATGTTGTATATGTTTACAAGTTTATAACATGTTGTATATGTTTACAAGTTTATAACATGTTGTATATGTTTACAAGTTTATAACATGTTGTATATGTTTACAAGTTTATAACATGTTGTATATGTTTACAAGTTTATAACATATTGTATATGTTTACAAGTTTATAACATGTTGTATATGTTTACAAGTTTATAACATGTTGCAGATGTTTACAAGGTTATAACATGTTGTATATGTTTACAAGGTTATAACATGTTGTATATGTTTACAAGTTTATAACATGTTGTATATGTTTACAAGTTTATAACATGTTGTATATGTTTACAAGGTTATAACATGCTGTATATGTTTACAAGTTTATAACATGTTGTATATGTTTACAAGTTTATAACATGTTGTATATGTTTACAAGTTTATAACATGTTGTATATGTTTACAAGTTTATAACATGTTGCAGATGTTTACAAGGTTATAACATGTTGTATATGTTTACAAGGTTATAACATGTTGTATATGTTTACAAGTTTATAACATGTTCTATATGTTTACAAGTTTATAACATGTTGTATATGTTTACAAGGTTATAACATGCTGTATATGTTTACAAGTTTATAACATGTTGTATATGTTTACAAGTTTATAACATGTTGTATATGTTTACAAGGTTATAACATGTTGTATATGTTTACAAGTTTATAACATGTTGTATATGTTTACAAGGTTATAACATGTTGTATATGTTTACAAGTTTATAACATGTTGCAGATGTTTACAAGGTTATAACATGTTGTATATGTTTACAAGTTTATAACATGTTGTATATGTTTACAAGTTTATAACATGTTGTATATGTTTACAAGTTTATAACATGTTGTATATGTTTACAAGTTTATAACATGTTGTATATGTTTACAAGTTTATAACATGTTGTATATGTTTACAAGTTTATAACATGTTGTATATGTTTACAAGTTTATAACATGTTGTATATGTTTACAGGTTTATAACATGTTGTATATGTTTACAAGTTTATAACATGTTGTATATGTTTACAAGTTTATAACATGTTGCAGATGTTTACAAGGTTATAACATGTTGTATATGTTTACAAGTTTATAACATGCTGTATATGTTTACAAGTTTATAACATGTTGTATATGTTTACAAGTTTATAACATGTTGTATATGTTTACAAGTTTATAACATGTTGTATATGTTTACAAGGTTATAACATGCTGTATATGTTTACAAGTTTATAACATGTTGTATATGTTTACAAGTTTATAACATGTTGTATATGTTTACAAGGTTATAACATGTTGTATATGTTTACAAGTTTATAACATGTTGTATATGTTTACAAGGTTATAACATGTTGTATATGTGTACAAGTTTATAACATGTTGCAGATGTTTACAAGGTTATAACATGTTGTATATGTTTACAAGTTTATAACATGTTGTATATGTTTACAAGTTTATAACATGTTGTATATGTTTACAAGTTTATAACATGTTGTATATGTTTACAAGTTTATAACATGTTGTATATGTTTACAAGTTTATAACATGTTGTATATGTTTACAAGTTTATAACATGTTGTATATGTTTACAAGGTTATAACATGCTGTATATGTTTACAAGTTTATAACATGTTGTATATGTTTACAAGTTTATAACATGTTGCAGATATTTACAAGGTTATAACATGTTGTATATGTTTACAAGTTTATAACATGTTGTATATGTTTACAAGTTTATAACATGTTGTATATGTTTACAAGTTTATAACATGTTGTATATGTTTACAAGTTTATAACATGTTGTATACATTTACAAGTTTATAACATGTTGTATATGTTTACAAGTTTATAACATGTTGTATATGTTTACAAGTTTATAACATGTTGTATATGTTTACAAGTTTATAACATGTTGTATATGTTTACAAGTTTATAACATGTTGCAGATGTTTACAAGGTTATAACATGTTGTATATGTGTACAAGGTTATAACATGTTGTATATGTTTACAAGTTTATAACATGCTGTATATGTTTACAAGGTTATAACATGTTGTATATGTTTACAAGGTTATAACATGCTGTATATGTTTACAAGTTTATAACATGTTGTATATGTTTACAAGTTTATAACATGTTGTATATGTTTACAAGGTTATAACATGTTGTATATGTTTACAAGTTTATAACATGTTGTATATGTTTACAAGGTTATAACATGTTGTATATGTTTACAAGTTTATAACATGTTGCAGATGTTTACAAGGTTATAACATGTTGTATGTGTGAATAAGTCTTATGAGTCACATGCCAAAGCTGTTACTGAAAATAATTATAAGAACAAAAAATAAGATTAAACCATAAATTAGTGAGGAACAGTGTGAATTTGTGGAGGGAAAGGATAAAAACGCTATATATATTTTCAGGACACTATTAAAAAGAGCTATAGAAGTAAACACAGATCTGTACTTATGCTTCACAGACTACACAAAAGTATTTGACAATGTAAAACATGAGGAAATAATTAAATTACTAAAACAACTGAACATTGATGGCAAAGATATGTGAATAATAAAGAACATAATATGGACATCTGAAGAGTATATATTAGTACAGCTAACAGAAGAATGTAGCAAGCCTTATTAGCACTAGAGGACTGGTCAGACTCTGGCTAGTGAAGATAAGTGATGAGAAAACAACATGCACAGTGTTCTCCCTCTCACATAAAACCCAGGACCCTAAGTTGGTATTGAATGGAAAAATATTGCGCCATGAAGAAAATCCAAACTATCTTTGATCGTCGCCTGACATGGAAGACACAGGTTGAGAAGACAAGAGCAAGGCAAAGAATGGCAATCATGAAAAAGTTTGCTGGTACAACATGGGGAGCAGATGAGAAAGTTCTCACAAAGTTATACACTGGACAGGTGAGACCAGTACTGGAATATGGCATCGCAGCTTGGGCAACAGCAGCTAAGTCAAACTTTAACAAAATAAGTAGAGTCCAAAGTCAAGGAATGTGCATCATAACTGGAAGCCTGAAGACAATGCCTATTAATGGACTAGAAAAGATCACTTGTTTACAACCAATGGAGGATAGAAGAGATAGCAGAGCCCAGCAACAAGCTGAAAAATTTAGAAGATTGACAGACCACCCTATGTATAAAAGGTTTAAAGGTCTTGGAAAGGGAAGACTTAAGTGTAGCAACTTTGTAGAAAATGCAAATAGAAAGATTAGGACAAATCCTATACTTAACATATGAACAGTCAAACCCATTTACAGTGCACACGTTCCCAGCTTGGAGACAGCAGCAACTGCCTGAGATGATAGAAAACATTCCTGGTATTGAGAAAAAGAACACTCAGAATGAAACAGAAAGAAGACAAATAGACCTAAACTACATAAAAGAGCATTCCCAAGTAGCAATTGGACCCATGCATATACAAATGGATCAGCCAAACATTCAATAGAAAATGGAGGAAGAGGAATTCTCCTAAATTTTAAAAATGGAGTGAAAAAAACATAGTCAGTGGCAACTGGAAAATTCTCAAGTAACTTCAAAGTGGAGGTAGAGGCTTTGAAAACTGCAGCAGAAATGCTCTTGATGGAGGAAAATAAAGAGAAGCAAATAGCTATATTCACAGATGCAAAGTCAGCTGTCTCAAAACTGAATAACAAAAACAGCACAGAACTAGCTGACCTAAGAGCAGCACTCTATGAACTATGTCAGAAATCTAAAAAAGTTGTAATACAGTGGATCCCATCACATTGCAGTATACCTGGAAATGAAGAGGCTGACAGACTAGCAAAAGAAGGCGGACGACCACCGCAGCCTGACATAGACATAACCTAAAATGAGGCAACAAGGTTTATAAAAAGCACTTATTGAACCAAGTGGGAATCAGAGCATCCAGGCCACCAGAAGGATGATGCATATTACAAACTCGACCGAAGAGAACAAGTAGCAATCTTCAGACTTCGCACAGGACATAACAAGCTGAAATACCACTTGTTCAATAAACTAAGGTAGAAAAAGTGTCCCAGTGGCACAAAATGGAATATTGCTTGGATAGCAAATCCATTATGTGGAAATTCAGAATTGAAAGCTCACTGTGTGGATATCATCTACAGACTGAATTATTCTGGTTTCTGGAGGAACATCCTGTGGTGAACGGAAGGCCCAATATACGGAAGTGAGGCTAAGCAGCCTTGTGCAGGACGTGACGATTCCTTGGGGAGCCCAGTACCAGAGCGCTATGTGTTGGCTCTGCAAGTATGGAAGCCTCCTTGGATGGCGGGGAATGCCCTATGGTCTGCCCCTGCCTTCCCTTGAGGGCTGACCGGGATGCCTTCGGCTGTTCTAAATGGGCCAGCTGTGATGGAGATAACACCACGACAGTGAGGGTTAAACGTCCTATGAAACACTCATGAAGGTAACTCTGCCAACAAATGCCTGAAGAAGTCAGATGTGACGGCCGAAAGGTTCAAATATCACAGCTAATATCACAAATAAACAGGCACAACGCAATTATGACTAAAACAACATTCCATATGAGCGCTGAAGAAGAAGAAGAAGAAGAAGAAGAAGAAGAAGAAGAAGAAGAAGAAGAAGAAGAAGAAGAAGAAGAAGAAAACAGCAGCCATTAGAATCAACAACCTGGTAGGAACATTTCAGTGCATAATGAAAGGCATCAGACATGGTTGTGTAATGTCTCCTGATTTATTCTCATTATACGGTGAATATATAATAATATCTACAGGAAATGTGTCAGGGATCCTGGTTGGTGGACATAATATAAATAACTTTATGCTGATGAAACTGTCTTGATAACAACGAGTCGGAATGAACTACAGGAAATGATAGATACAGTGGTTGTAGAAAAGTGAACCAATGGGCCTTAGCTTGAATAACAGAACGACAGAAGTCAAGGTGATATCACAGAAACAGATTGTGCCTAAATGTGCAATTAAAGTAAATGATGTTATTTTGGGGCAAGTGCAGAAATTCAAATATCTAGACATGTGGATAACATCAAATGGAAGATGCATCATTGAGATAAAGAGTATAATGTTTTTAAGTTAGTTGTAAGTCCTTTACAGGACATGTGATTCCTGGGCAAGTTTACGTTCAGTAGTTTTCCATTGTTTTTTTGAACGACTGGCACCCTTGCCATTTCATAAAAAAACCAACACAGCTGTGTTTCGAACGCGGGTATGCAGGATTATGAACTGCGTGTGTAAGCGCTTCGCCACGGAGCTGGTAAAGAACAGAATAGGACAAGCAAAAACTGCATTCTATCAAATGAAGAACATTTTGGGCAATAAGTCATTGTCCTTGAAAGTTAGAAAAAGAGTTCTTGCATGTTACATAGAAGCAATGTTAAAATAGAGCTGCAAATCGTGGACAATTAGTAAACAGGCAAACAAAGAAACCCCTAGAAGCCTTGGAGATGTGTTTTTATAGAAGAATGCTGAGAATTAATTTGACAGCCAAAATGAGCAATCTGGATGTTTTGAAGGAAGCTGAGTAGCAAACACAATTTATCACAAATAGAAAGAAGCAGTCATTGTTTTTGGCCACATTATGAAGACAAAAACTGGAACATGTTATGACAATCGGCAAGCCATTCTACACGAAACCTGCCAGTCTTCACTCTCTTCCAGTATGCTTTGTGAATCGGTTACAACCACAACATGTGTATACAGTTTGTTTTCCAACCAGAGGAAAGCTGCAGTATTCGCCTCCACCTCCATTCTCAGACTTGAGGTTGTGGTGTCATATTCTTTCCAGCTCTCTGGCCTACTCCTTGCCTCTGCCAATCTTCTCAAGTGGGCACACTTCCCTGATGGTATATTCTAACTGAGCCATCCATGATCTTCCTCTCAGAAGCCTGTGGTCCTTGAATGTATCCAGAGAATCATGCAGGAGGTGCTCCTTATCCGCAGCTACATTGAAGTATACTGATCTCTCTCTCTCTCTCTCTCTCTCTCTCTCTCTCTCTCTTCTCTCTCTCTCTCTCCCTCTCTCTCTCATACTCTTATATATTTGAATCCAAGGTGATGGATCTTTGTCCCCACTCTCCTGGCTGACGCCCTTCTATGTTTATATCTTCTTTCCTCTCCATTCCCTCGCGTTCTCCTCTTCACTCCATCACTGACCGATAAAGATGACATCGAGCGCACAGCATGTCCTAGTTACTAAACTACTATTATATTTATACCATGTACTCCGTAGCTCTCGCAATGATTATGAGAAATAACATTTAGAAATGAGAAGAAACAAGTAGAGACTAGAGGACACACTTGACAACATAAACATTGAAAGCTATTCACCGAAACTGTCACCTCTACGAAGACGGAGACGGGAAACCGCGGGGCAAAGGGAATTTCTAAAAGAAGGTAAAAAGAAGTATCAAGTAAGATAAGATACTAAGACTTGTTAAGAATGCGATCCATGTCATAACAATACGCGGGGAAGAGAATTAGAGTCATTGATGAATAATAATATAACATTAACAGGGAGGACGTGTGGACAACTACCAGAGGTTGGCGTGAGTTGGCTGGGTGCCTGTGAGTTGTATTAGGACGACACAAACAGGGCCCGACCTACTGCCGGCTGTCTTCCTCCACCATTACTGTTGTCGTCTGACAACGGCAAGTGGAGCTACCACTGGTTGGTTTCGTACCACAGTCCCAGTGTTTTCGTACCTCAGTCCCAGTGTTTTCGTACCCCAGTACCCATGTTTTCGTACCCCAGTACCCATGTTTTCGTACCTCAGTCCCCATGTTTTCGCACCTCAGTCCCCTTGTATCGTACCCCAGTACCCATGTTTTCGTACCTCAGTCCGCTTGTATCGTACCCCAGTACCCGTGTTTTCGTACCTCAGTCCCCTTGTATCGTACCCCAGTACCCGTGTTTTCGTACCTCAGTCCCCATGTTTTCGTACCCCAGTACCCATGTTTTCGTACCCCAGTACCCGTGTTTTCGTACCTCAGTCCCAGTGTTTTCGTACCCCAGTACCCATGTTTTCGTACCTCAGTCCCCTTGTATCGTACCCCAGTACCCATGTTTTCGTACCCCAGTACCCATGTTTTCGTACCTCAGTCCCCTTGTATCGTACCCCAGTACCCGTGTTTTCGTACCCCAGTACCCATGTTTTCGTACCTCAGTCCCCTTGTATCGTACCCCAGTACCCATGTTTTCGTACCTCAGTCCCCTTGTATCGTACCCCAGTACCCGTGTTTTCGTACCTCAGTACCCTTGTATCGTACCCCAGTACCCATGTTTTCGTACCTCAGTACCCTTGTATCGTAACCCAGTACCCGTGTTTTCGTACCTCAGTCCCCTTGTATCGTACCTCAGTCCCAGTGTTTTCGTACCCCAGTTACCCATGTTTTCGTACCTCAGTCCCCTTGTATCGTACCCCAGTACCCATGTTTTCGTACCTCAGTCCCCTTGTATCGTACCCCAGTACCCGTGTTTTCGTACCTCAGTACCCTTGTATCGTACCCCAGTACCCATCTTTTCGTACCTCAGTACCCTTGTATCGTACCCCAGTACCCGTGTTTTTGTACCTCAGTCCCCTTGTATCGTACCTCAGTCCCCATGTTTTCGTACCTCAGTCCCCATGTTTTCGTACCTCAGTCCCCATGTTTTCGTACCTCAGTCCCCTTGTATCGTACCTCAGTCCCCATGTTTTCGTACCCCAGTACCCATGTTTTCGTACCCCAGTACCTGTGTTTTCGTACCCCAGTACCCATGTTTTCGTACCTCAGTCCCCTTGTATCGTACCCCAGTACCCATGTTTTCGTACCTCAGTACCCTTGTATCGTACCCCAGTACCCGTGTTTTTGTACCTCAGTCCCCTTGTATCGTACCTCAGTACCCGTGTTTTTGTACCTCAGTACCCATGTTTTCGTACCCCAGTACCCGTGTTTTCGTACCCCAGTACCCATGTTTTCGTACCTCAGTCCCCTTGTATCGTACCCCAGTACCCATGTTTTCGTACCTCAGTACCCTTGTATCGTACCCCAGTACCCGTGTTTTTGTACCTCAGTCCCCTTGTATCGTACCTCAGTACCCGTGTTTTCGTACCCCAGTACCCATGTTTTCGTACCTCAGTACCCTTGTATCGTACCTCAGTCCCCTTGTATCGTACCTCAGTACCCTTGTATCGTACCCCAGTCCCCATGTTTTCGTACCTCAGTCCCCTTGTATCGTACCTCAGTCCCCATGTTTTCGTACCTCAGTCCCCATGTTTTCGTACCTCAGTCCCCATGTTTTCGTACCTCAGTCCCCTTGTATCGTACCTCAGTCCCCATGTTTTCGTACCCCAGTACCCATGTTTTCGTACCCCAGTACCCATGTTTTCGTACCCCAGTACCCATGTTTTCGTACCTCAGTCCCCTTGTATCGTACCCCAGTACCCATGTTTTCGTACCTCAGTACCCTTGTATCGTACCCCAGTACCCGTGTTTTTGTACCTCAGTCCCCTTGTATCGTACCTCAGTACCCGTGTTTTTGTACCTCAGTCCCCTTGTATCGTACCTCAGTACCCGTGTTTTCGTACCCCAGTACCCATGTTTTCGTACCTCAGTCCCCATGTTTTCGTACCCCAGTACCCGTGTTTTTGTACCTCAGTCCCCTTGTATCGTACCTCAGTACCCATGTTTTCGTACCTCAGTCCCCTTGTATCGTACCCCAGTACCCATGTTTTCGTACCTCAGTACCCTTGTATCGTACCCCAGTACCCGTGTTTTTGTACCTCAGTCCCCTTGTATCGTACCTCAGTACCCGTGTTTTTGTACCTCAGTCCCCTTGTATCGTACCTCAGTACCCGTGTTTTCGTACCCCAGTACCCATGTTTTCGTACCTCAGTCCCCATGTTTTCGTACCCCAGTACCCGTGTTTTCGTACCTCAGTCCCCTTGTATCGTACCTCAGTCCCCTTGTATCGTACCCCAGTACCCATGTTTTCGTACCTCAGTCCCCATGTTTTCGTACCTCAGTCCCCATGTTTTCGTACCTCAGTCCCCTTGTATCGTACCTCAGTCCCCATGTTTTCGTACCCCAGTACCCATGTTTTCGTACCCCAGTACCCATGTTTTCGTACCCCAGTACCCATGTTTTCGTACCTCAGTCCCCTTGTATCGTACCCCAGTACCCATGTTTTCGTACCCCAGTACCCATGTTTTCGTACCTCAGTACCCATGTTTTCGTACCTCAGTCCCCTTGTATCGTACCTCAGTCCCCATGTTTTCGTACCCCAGTACCCATGTTTTCGTACCCCAGTACCCATGTTTTCGTACCCCAGTACCCATATTTTCGTACCTCAGTCCCCTTGTATCGTACCCCAGTACCCGTGTTTTCGTACCTCAGTACCCTTGTATCGTACCCCAGTACCCATGTTTTCGTACCCCAGTACCCATGTTTTCGTACCTCAGTCCCCTTGTAACGTACCCCAGTACCCGTGTTTTCGTACCTCAGTACCCTTGTATCGTACCCCAGTACCCGTGTTTTCGTACCTCAGTACCCTTGTATCGTACCTCAGTCCCCTTGTATCGTACCTCAGTCCCCTTGTATCGTACCCCAGTACCCGTGTTTTCGTACCTCAGTACCCTTGTATCGTACCTCAGTCCCCTTGTATCGTACCCCAGTACCCGTGTTTTCGTACCTCAGTACCCTTGTATCGTACCTCAGTCCCCTTGTATCGTACCTCAGTCCCCTTGTATCGTACCCCAGTACCCGTGTTTTCGTACCTCAGTACCCTTGTATCGTACCTCAGTCCCCTTGTATCGTACCCCAGTACCCGTGTTTTCGTACCTCAGTACCCTTGTATCGTACCTCAGTCCCCTTGTATCGTACCTCAGTCCCCTTGTATCGTACCCCAGTACCCGTGTTTTCGTACCTCAGTACCCTTGTATCGTACCTCAGTCCCCTTGTATCGTACCCCAGTACCCATGTTTTCGTACCTCAGTACCCTTGTATCGTACCCCAGTACCCGTGTTTTTGTACCTCAGTCCCCTTGTATCGTACCTCAGTACCCGTGTTTTTGTACCTCAGTCCCCTTGTATCGTACCTCAGTACCCGTGTTTTCGTACCCCAGTACCCATGTTTTCGTACCTCAGTCCCCATGTTTTCGTACCCCAGTACCCGTGTTTTTGTACCTCAGTCCCCTTGTATCGTACCTCAGTACCCATGTTTTCGTACCTCAGTCCCCTTGTATCGTACCCCAGTACCCATGTTTTCGTACCTCAGTACCCTTGTATCGTACCTCAGTACCCGTGTTTTTGTACCTCAGTCCCCTTGTATCGTACCTCAGTACCCGTGTTTTCGTACCCCAGTACCCATGTTTTCGTACCTCAGTCCCCATGTTTTCGTACCCCAGTACCCGTGTTTTCGTACCTCAGTCCCCTTGTATCGTACCTCAGTCCCCTTGTATCGTACCCCAGTACCCATGTTTTCGTACCTCAGTCCCCATGTTTTCGTACCTCAGTCCCCATGTTTTCGTACCTCAGTCCCCTTGTATCGTACCTCAGTCCCCATGTTTTCGTACCCCAGTACCCATGTTTTCGTACCCCAGTACCCATGTTTTCGTACCCCAGTACCCATGTTTTCGTACCTCAGTCCCCATGTATCGTACCCCAGTACCCATGTTTTCGTACCCCAGTACCCATGTTTTCGTACCTCAGTACCCATGTTTTCGTACCTCAGTCCCCTTGTATCGTACCTCAGTCCCCATGTTTTCGTACCCCAGTACCCATGTTTTCGTACCCCAGTACCCATGTTTTCGTACCCCAGTACCCATGTTTTCGTACCTCAGTCCCCTTGTATCGTACCCCAGTACCCATGTTTTCGTACCTCAGTCCCCTTGTATCGTACCCCAGTACCCGTGTTTTCTTACCTCAGTACCCTTGTATCGTACCCCAGTACCCGTGTTTTCGTACCTCAGTACCCTTGTATCGTACCTCAGTCCCCTTGTATCGTACCTCAGTCCCCTTGTATCGTACCCCAGTACCCGTGTTTTCGTACCTCAGTACCCTTGTATCGTACCTCAGTCCCCTTGTATCGTACCCCAGTACCCGTGTTTTCGTACCTCAGTACCCTTGTATCGTACCTCAGTCCCCTTGTATCGTACCTCAGTCCCCTTGTATCGTACCCCAGTACCCGTGTTTTCGTACCTCAGTACCCTTGTATCGTACCTCAGTACCCATGTTTTCGTACCTCAGTCCCCATGTTTTCGTACCTCAGTCCCCGTGTTTTCGTACCTCAGTCCCCTTGTATCGTACCCCAGTACCCGTGTTTTCGTACCTCAGTACCCTTGTATCGTACCCCAGTACCCGTGTTTTCGTACCTCAGTACCCTTGTATCGTACCTCAGTCCCCTTGTATCGTACCTCAGTACCCTTGTATCGTACCTCAGTCCCCTTGTATCGTACCTCAATCCCCTTGTATCGTACCCCAGTACCCGTGTTTTCGTACCTCAGTCCCCTTGTATCGTACCCCAGTACCCGTGTTTTCGTACCCCAGTACCCGTGTTTTCGTACCTCAGTCCCCTTGTATCGTACCTCAGTCCCCTTGTATCGTACCCCAGTACCCGTGTTTTCGTACCTCAGTCCCCTTGTATCGTACCTCAGTCCCCTTGTATCGTACCTCAGTACCCTTGTATCGTACCCCAGTACCCGTGTTTTCGTACCTCAGTACCCTTGTATCGTACCTCAGTCCCCTTGTATCGTACCTCAGTCCCCTTGTATCGTACCCCAGTACCCGTGTTTTCGTACCTCAGTACCCTTGTATCGTACCTCAGTCCCCTTGTATCGTACCTCAGTACCCTTGTATCGTACCTCAGTCCCCTTGTATCGTACCCCAGTACCCGTGTTTTCGTACCTCAGTACCCTTGTATCGTACCTCAGTCCCCTTGTATCGTACCCCAGTACCCGTGTTTTCGTACCTCAGTACCCTTGTATCGTACCTCAGTCCCCTTGTATCGTACCCCAGTACCCATGTTTTCGTACCTCAGTACCCTTGTATCGTACCTCAGTACCCTTGTATCGTACCTCAGTCCCCTTGTATCGTACCCCAGTACCCGTGTTTTCGTACCTCAGTACCCTTGTATCGTACGTCAGTCCCCTTGTATCGTACCCCAGTACCCGTGTTTTCGTACCTCAGTACCCTTGTATCGTACCTCAGTCCCCTTGTATCGTACCTCAGTCCCCTTGTATCGTACCCCAGTACCCGTGTTTTCGTACCTCAGTCCCCTTGTATCGTACCTCAGTACCCTTGTATCGTACCTCAGTCCCCATGTTTTCGTACCTCAGTCCCCATGTTTTCGTACCTCAGTCCCCATGTTTTCGTACCTCAGTCCCCATGTTTTCGTACCTCAGTCCCCGTGTTTTCGTCCCCTCAGTCCTCGTGTTTTAGCCCATCAGTCCCCGTGTTTTCCCACCCCAGTCCCCGAACATTCTTTGAAATGTGTGGGATGTCCTCACGCCTGTGGAAATGTAAAAAATATAACATAACAGTAGTAATGTTTTTTTTTTTTTTTTAATCCTGTTTACAGGACATCGCTGTTAACACCCGCATTTTGCTGCTGTTATTGATGTCTTGGCTAGTTTACGTTCAGTAGTTTGCCATTGCTTTCTTAACGACCGGCTCCCATACTAACACGTTAAAACCCAGAGCAACGCGGTCTGCTGCCAAATAGGTCACAGATGTGTTTCGAACGCGGGTAAGCGGTGTTACGAAACGCGTCCGTAAGTCATTAGCCACGGAGACCGGCAGTAATGTAGTGAGCTGTATTGTAATGCTATAAACCTACGTTACTTTTAAATAAGCTGTCATCTCCTTCTGTGTCTCTGAGGCTCGAGCTTTCTGTGCGGCGATGTTCCGTGTCTTACGCAAAAATAGGATCTATATTGCATTTCACACCAGTCGATGCACTGTGATAATATTGTTTGTTCTTCTGAGTGGCTAGTTGTAGGTTTTTGGTTAAGAACTGATCCTTCATCATCATCAATTTCTTCTTCTTCAATGGTAGTCACACTAGAAACAATTTCATCATCGTTCAAAATTTCAAAGCCTCCATCCATTTTGTCACATTCCAACCAATCTGTTACTTCTTCTGGCGGAAAGTTTTCACTGTTTAGTCCTACATTGTTGCACAGTTACACATATCGTCAACACTAACAGTCTCAGGTCCTTCAGTTTCGTGAATAGGTTCAAGCAGAGTTTATTCCATCGGTTATTTAGGTTAGACACCGTAAGGTCAGTCCAGTCAGTGGCCTCATTGAAAATAGCGCCCTTTTGTTGATAGTCACGCATTTTATTATTATTATATTTTTTTTTAAAGACGATGACGGATAACAGAACTAGACGTATACGAGTGACGTCTAATCGAAGTTTTACTGTACTTAACCAAGAGACTGGCCCAATGATGTCTGCAGCCGCC
Source organism: Cepaea nemoralis (assembly GCA_014155875.1). Lineage (NCBI taxonomy): Eukaryota > Metazoa > Mollusca > Gastropoda > Stylommatophora > Helicidae > Cepaea > Cepaea nemoralis. The sequence continues at coordinate 106,263 of JACEFZ010010581.1, forward strand.
ATATAACTAGTCTCTGGCCTTCACCTTGCCATCCCCCATCCCCCACCTTGTTAACGTCCTGGGCTATACTAATGACACGTACTGCCTGGCATGATCTCAGCCTCTTTCAGTCACTCACTTACTACCTGGCATGATCTTAGCCTCTTTCAGTCATTCGTGAGTCACCATTTCCCGCGAATCATGAGACGTGTCTCACACTGAATTTATCACATCCTCCAAACTTGTCACATCCCCCAAACTTATCACACCCCCGAACTTGTCATACCCCGAACTTGTCACATACCAGAACTTATGGCAACCCCGAACTTGTCATATCCTCAGATCTTGTGACATCTCCCGATCCTGTCATATTCTCAGAACGTGTGACATCTCCCGATCCTGTCATATTCTCAGAACGTGTGACATCTCCCGATCCTGTCATATTCTCAGAACGTGTGACATCTCCTGAACCTGTCATATTCTCAGAACGTGTGACATTTCCCGATCCTGTCATATTCTCAGAACGTGTGACATCTCCAGATCCTGTCATATCCTCAGAACTTGTGACATCTCCTGATTCTGTCATATCCTCAGAACTTGTGACATCTCCCGATCCTGTCATATTCTCAGAACTTGTGACATCTCCTGATCTTGTCATATTCTCAGAACTTGTGACATCTCCCAATCCTGTCATATCCTCAGAGCGTGTGACATCTCCCTATCCTGTCATATCCTCAGAACTTTTGACATCATCCTATCCTGTCATATCCTCAGAACTTGTGACATCTCCCGATCCTGTCATATCCTCAGAACTTGTGACATTTCCTGATCTTGTCATATTCTCAGAACTTGTGACATCTCCCAATCCTGTCATATCCTCAGAGCGTGTGACATCTCCCGAACCTGTCATATCCTCAGAACTTGTGACATCTCACGATCCTGTCATATCATTAGAACGTGTGACATCTCCCGATCCTGTCATATTCTCAGAACGTGTGACATCTCCCGACCCTGTCATATCCTCAGAACGTGTGACATCTCCCGATTCTGTCATATCCTCAGAACTTGTGACATCTCCCGATCCTGTCATATTCTCAGGACTTGTGACATCTCCCGATCCTGTCATATCCTCAGAACTTGTGAAATCTCCTGATCTTGTCATATTCTCAGAACTTGTGAAATCTCCCAATCCTGTCATATCCTCAGAGCGTGTGACATCTCCCGAACCTGTCATATCCTCAGAATTTGTGACATCTCCCGATCCTGTCATATCATCAGAACGTGTGACATCTCCCGATCCTGTCATATTCTCAGAACGTGTGACATCTCCCGACCCTGTCATATCCTCAGAACGTGTGACATCTCCCTATCCTGTCATATCCTCAGAACTTTTGACATCTCCCTATCCTGTCATATCCTCAGAACTTGTGACATCTCCCGATCCTGTCATATTCTCAGAACTTGTGACATCTCCCGATCCTGTCATATTCTCAGAACGTGTGACATCTCCCGATCCTGTCATATTCCCAGAACGTGTGACATCTCCTGAACCTGTCATATTCTCAGAACGTGTGACATTTCCCGATCCTGTCATATTCTCAGAACGTGTGACATCTCCCGATTCTGTAATATCCTCAGAACTTGTGACATCTCCCGATCCTGTGATATCCCCAGAACTTATAACATTCTCCCGATCCTGTCATATCCTCAGAACTTGTGACATCTCAGGATCATGTCATATTCTCAGAACGTGTGACATCTCCCGATCTTGTCATATGCTCAGAACTTGTGACATCTCCCGATCCTGTCATATTCTCAGAACGTGTGACATCTCCCGATCCTGTCATATTCTCAGAGGGTGTGACATTTCCCGATCCTGTCATATTCTCAGAACGTGTGACATCTCCTGAACCTGTTATATTCTCAGAACTTGTGACATCTCCCGATCCTGTCATATTCTCAGAACTTGTGACATCTCCCGAACCTGTCGATCACCGGTTCTTGACCCGTTATAAACTAGAACATAGTAGTCATGTCTTATGACGATGATGACGTCACGGTGATGATGATGATGATGATGATGATGATGATGATGATGATGATGATGATGATGATGATGATGATGATGAAACACGTTTTCACGGGAAATAAACTGATGTGTAAGAGTTCCAAATTATAGCTTGGGTTGTTTTCCTTACAGTAATCGAGGAGAGTATCCGACTCTTGTAATTGGTGCGGCTGCTTCAAGTGTACTCCTGGCACACGGAAAGGTGTCTCCCCACCCCCCCCCCCCATCCCCACCCACCCCTCCCCCTCTCTCGTATATGTGAGGACGATGACTGGATGTGTGGGTAGTCTGGCTGTGTTAACCCATGTATCCACCTTCCTGCCGCCCTGTCAGCCATCCACCCTGTCTGCCAATTGTATGTATGTGTGAGTGATGTGTTTGCGTGTGTGTGTTGTGTGTGTCTATGTGTGATCGTGCCCAGCATGCACGCTCACTGACTACAGTCACCCGCCTGTCATTGGCCAGTGTATGTGTGTGTGTATGTTTGTGTGATGTGTGTATGTGTGATGTGTGTGTGTGATGTGTGTGTGTGTGTGATGTGTGTATGTGTGATGTGTGTGTGTGATGTGTGTATGTGTGATGTGTGTGTGATGTGTGCTGCGTGTGTGTATGTTTGTGTGATGTGTGTATATGTGTGTGTGATGTGTGTGTGTGTGTGTTTGTGTGATGTTTGTGTATGTTTGTGTGATGTTTGTATGTGTGATGTGTGTGTGATGTGTGTGTGATGTGTGTGTGATGTGCGTGTGATGTGTGTGTATGTGTGATGTGTGTGTGATGTGTGTGTGTGATGTGTGTGTATGTGTGATGTATGTGTGATGTGTGTGTAATGTGTATGTGTGTGATGTGTGTGTATGTGTGTGTGATGTGTAAGTGTGATGGTGCCCAGCATGCACACTCACTGACTATATTCCCCCACTTTGTCCTGGTCAGTGTGTGTGTGTGTGTGTATATATATATATATATATATATATATATATATATATATATATATATATATATATATATATATATATATATATATATATATATATATATATATATTTGTGTGTGTGTGTGATGTGGTGTGTGTGTGTAATGTGTGTAAGTGTGTGTGAGTGCTCAGCATGCACACTCACTGACTATAGTCCCTCACCTGTTCTGGCACGCTAAGTTCCATGCAGCCGGTTTGGGAGGAATGATAAAATGATGGGATAAGTGCACCAATGTTGGTGGAAATTATGTTGAGAAATAAAGGGACAATGTATGTATAAAAATAAACAGGTTTCAAGTTGTTATCATATTTAGTATAACATTCTTCTTCATATAAAATTCTTGAGAAAAGATTACGAACAACTATAGAACCCCAGCTAAGCGAAACACAACTTGGATTTAGGAAAAACAAAGGATGCACAGATGTCATTTTTGCTCTTTGACAAGTTATAGAAAAATCGATCGAATTCAATGAAACACTCTACTAAGCCTTTGTCGACCAAGAACAGGCATTTGATAGAGTAGATAGAAATAAACTGTGGGAAATCCTTAAACAATATGGAGTGAGTACACATCTAACAAACCTATGTAGAAGCTTATACAACTACAGTGAATACATAGTGAGAGCAACTGGAGGACACTCAGAACCCTTCACCATAAGATCTGGAGTACGACAAGGTTGTGTCCTCTCTCCTCTCTTGTTCATAGCATATATAGACAACATATGTAAAGAAACCAGCCAAGCAGAGGCAGCAAGAATACCGCATGACGAGAACACAGAAGAAGAACCATATGCAAATCTAACCATTAGAGAACTCCTGTTTGCGAATGACCAAGCACTAATAGCAAAATCAGAAGCTGAATTACAAGACCACATGAATAGTCTAAACGAAATGTGTAGGGAACATAACATGAAAATTAGCACAAGCAAAACAGAGGTAATGACTATAACTAAAGAAGAAGAAATAACAACAATTCACTTAAACAAACATCCCTTGAAACAAGTTAAGAGTTTCAAGTACCTAGGAAGTATAATATCATCAAATGGCAGATCAGAAGATGAGATCGAAAATAGGTGCTATAAGGCAAACCAACTCAATGGACAAATGGCACCAATACTAAAGAACAAACATGTATCAATAACTACTAAAAAAAGTTCTTTACAACACAGTCTTCCTACCAACTCTATGCTGCCAATGCTGGACAATGACAGAAAAAGAGAAAAGACAAATCACAACAACAGAAATGAGATTCCTGAGAAGAATACTCAACGTATCAAGAAGAGATAAAATCAGAAATGAAGAAATCAGAAATAGTGGGGATTATAGTAGCACTAGATTTTATTAGAAAGCAGCAAGTCAAATGGTTTGGCCATGCAAGTAGGTTACCATTCAACAGCATACCACAGCAAGCAATGATGTACAGACCAGATGGAAACAGAGGAAGAGGCCAACGTTGGACAGAGGGAACAGCAGAGTCCATGTGAATATCGATATATGAAGCTCATAATGGGGCACTCTCACGATGTTTATACTTCACCTCGACACCGCAAGGTACAAATGGAACACGATGAGATGAGATAAGATGAGATCATATTTAGTTATTTTTCTACAGCCATGTATGACTTACTTATTGACTTCCCTTCGTAGTAGAGATGGCGATGATGAGAAGACCACGTCATCATCGCACAGAGAAAATGTGCTTGTCACAGAAAAGACGAGCTGTCCGCACATGAGTTGCTAGGACCGCAGAGTCATCAAGATTGTAAACTCGACTATGAGGTATAAGACCATGGGTATCAACTCAAGTATTGTTGATGCAAATATATCATCAAGTGCCAGTTAAACGCACGCATCAACCATAGTCAACCATAAGCGTAGTAACGATTGACATGTCGCCTATGGCAGTGATTAGCTGCTAGACAATGTTTATAGAACAATTGGCACTCGCGGCTGATGAGATTAGTATTGTGCCGGCTTCAATTACATCCTGAGATTGTCTGGTATCCATTCTAATCTGGGTAGACATTGGAGTCCAAGTCGATAAAAGAAAAAAAAATACATTCTAATTCACCCCCATGAGGATCCGACCGTTGACCGCCGGAACACAGGTACAAACACTACAGCTCTGACGTGTACACAACACTACAGCTCTGACGTGTACACAACACTACAGCTCTGACGTGTACACAACACTACAGCTCTGACGTCTACACAACACTACAGCTCTGATGTCTACACAACACTACAGCTCTGACCTCTACACAATATCACAGCTCTGACGTGTACACAACATTACAGCTCTGACGTGTACACAACACTACAGTTCTGACGTGTACACAACACTACAGCTCTGACGTGTACACAACACTACAGCTCTGACGTGTACACAACACTACAGCTCTGATGTCTACACAACATTACAGCTCTGACGTGTACACAACACTACAGCTCTGACGTGTACACAACACTACAGCTCTGACGTGTACACAACACTACAGCTCTGACGTGTACACAACACTACAGCTCTGATGTCTACACAACACTACAGCTCTGACGTGTACACAACACTACAGCTCTGATGTGTACACAACACTACAGCTCTGACGTGTACACAACACTACAGCTCTGACGTGTACACAACACTACAGCTCTGACGTCTACACAACACTACAGCTCTGACGTGTACACAACACTACAGCTCTGATGTCTACACAACACTACAGGTCTGATGTTTACACAACACTACAGCTCTGACGTGTACACAACACTACAGCTCTGATGTCTACACAACACTACAGCTCTGACGTGTACACAACATTACAGCTCTGACGTCTACACAACACTACAACTCTGACCTCTACACAACACTACAGCTCTGACGTGTACACAACACTACAGCTCTGATGTCTACACAACACTACAGCTCTGATGTCTACACAACACTACAGCTCTGATGTCTACACAACACTACAGCTCTGATGTCTACACAACACTACAGCTCTGACGTGTACACAACACTACAGCTCTGACGTGTACACAACACTACAGCTCTGATGTGTACACAATACTACAGCTCTGACGTGTACACAACACTACAGCTCTGACGTGTACATAACACTACAGCTCTGATGTCTACACAACACTACAGCTCTGATGTCTACACAACACTACAGCTCTGACCTCTACACAACACTACAGCTCTGACGTCAACAGACACCATTCAGCCAAGGTGCAAACATATCTACATACATGCACCGCACACCCACACAAACTGACACACGTATCTACGCACATGCACCGCACACCCACACAAACTGACAAAGGTATCTACACACATCCACCGCACACCCGCACAAACTGACACAGGTATCTACACACATTCACCGCACACCCACACAAACTTACACAGGTATCTACACACATTCATCGCACACCCACACAAACTGACACACGTATCTACAAACATTCACCGCACACCCACACAAACTGACAAAGTATCTACACAAATTCACCGCACACACACACAAACGGACACAAGTATCTACACACATTCACCGCACACCCACACAAACTGACACACGTATCTACACACATTCACCGCACACCCACAGAAACTGACACACGAATCTACACACATGCACCGACACATCCACACAAACTGACACACATATACACACCGCGCGTGATTTGTCTTATCTAGGTCAGCGGGAAGCGTCACGTGGTATCGATCGCATAGCTACCATGATCTCAGATGCCAGGAATGCACATTCAATAAATTATGTTTTTTTCACGTCATCAGTTCCATGAGACATTCGCCACAACCTGACTGATCATGACCAAAACTACGTCACTTCCCTTACCTTTCAGCTGTCAATAACCAGCATGTCATTGCCTCCAATGGTTCACAAACTGCTGAGGATGCATCCGTCAGACTACCACCTTACTACAGCTACTCATGTATTCGTCTCCATCAATCTCTCTAAAAGCCTCTCGTTACATCACATTATTTAGTCATCCATTAAACCATCAACCAATTGATCCATTAACGCACGCTTCCATTTATCCATACATCAACGCATGTATCCATTTATAAATACATCAAGGCATTCACCTTTCTTTTCATCATCATATACATGCATCCATCTACCCATACACTTATCCACCCGCCCTTGATACCATCCTCCCATCCATATATGCAATGATATAATTATTAATTCATCCATCCACTCATCCATCCATACGATGATACAATTATCAGTTCATCAATCCCCCTATCTATTTATTCACGCATCCATCCATACAATGTAAACTTCTTGTCCTTTGTTGATCTCATCTCGTCTCCATCCCTTCGTAGTGTAGAGCTTGATGGTTCCGTCGCCCTGCTACTGAGTGAGTGCGTGGCGCGACACTGTGAGCTGTGAGTTTCGTGTGAAATGTTTTTGAATCTGCCCGAGGTTTTTTGGAATGTGACTGCATGTTCGGAGCGATGGCAGTTTGCTATGTCCCAGAGTTGACCGGTTCTTGCCTTATGCAGAAATGCGTCGCTGCTGGGCTTCTGGTTGACTGCCACTGCCATCGACGATGAACTGCATTTCGTGGACTGTGTGGGTGAACATCTAGGAAACATCCAGTTTCGAAAATGACTGCCGATTCCATCAGAAATGAACTGGGTGTTTTGTGGGGGACTATTGTGTTGACATTCTGGCGGCGGCATTATGCACAGTGTATCTGTGCGGGCTGTTGGTTGTCAAGACTCCTGTCTTTTCCACTTTTCACATTTGGCAGTGGGGAGCATTTTGTGTGATATTCACTGGCACAGGAACGGAGCATAATGGGGATGACCCGTTGCTGTGAAGTTGGAACTGCGACTAACTAACTCACTAACTAACTAACTTATTAAATCATCCATCCACTCATCAATACATGAATTGATACAATTATTAATTAAGTCATTCATTCATCCACTCATCCACTCATCCATCCATGCAATGATACAATTATTAATATATCCATCCACTCATTCACTCATCCATCCATGCAATGGTACCGTTATCAATTCATCCATCCCTCCATAATCCATTGCATCATATATCCATCCCTCCATATATCCATCCCTCCATATATCCATCCCTTCATACATCTATCCCAACATACCTCCAACTGCTTGTGCCATCAGAACATATGCACTAGATCCAACTCAACAAAACCACACAAGCCATACCATACAGTAACAGAGGCCCTGTATGCCATGTCATCCCCCACTTGCACACACACACACACACACACACACACACACACACACACACACACCAGACACGCTTCACTTCTACCCTTGAGCTGGCTGTGGTCACCATGTCACATTTCTAACAGACCAGAGGCAGGCAGACCCTCCTCCATCGTGCCAGCCAGCCACCTGACGTCCGTCCCCATCTGCTGGAAGCCTCCTGTCACTGCTGCTGCCAGTCATCCCTCGGGCACCCAGTCTTCCAACAGACATTACACCTCCCCCGTCCTCCACCCCTCAGCAGAGAACCGCAAGCCGCGCTGCCTGCCACCTCCCTCCCGATGTCCTGACTCTCCCCCTCTCCCAGATAGAGACAGGCTGTTGACTCCACCTCCCTGATGGCCCTGACCAGCTTGGGCTGTTCCATCCACCTCCCCACCGGCCCAGGCTGGCATGTTCGACAAACACATTAGCACTGGCCTCAGTGACAAACGACAGATTTCCCGCCCGCAGATCGATCCTGGCGGTAAGAGCTGATTTTTGTATCCCGGTTTAGAATGCAAGCTGGTGACATTTAGATGTTGTGAAAACATGCCATCAAACACAAGAGTATACACACATACTGTAAGCACGAACATGCAATATGGCGCAATATCAACGTGGCACGACGGTTAATGAGCTCTCTCTTGCCCACACAAGACTAGAGTTCAAAGCTCAGTAGTGTCGGCAACTCCCAGTCGTACAGTGCATGCGGGTGACACCGACTGGTAACTTTAGTACCGGAGAAGTCTGAGGTTGAATAACCGGCGTGGAATTAACTACACCAGCCTGACCACGCGAGCTCGACCATACATAGCACAACCTCAGATAGCCCGACCACATATAGCCCAACCACACATAGACCAACCACACATAGCCCAACCACACATAGCCCGTCCACATATAGCCAAACCACACATAGCCCAACCACACATAGCCCAACCACACATAGCCCAACCACACATAGCCCAACCACACATAGCCCAACCACACATAGCCCAACCACACAAGCGCGACCACATAATTCGACAATACAAGCCATAGTGTGACGTTGGGAAAGGACACATCTACTTCTGACTACATATGCCCGTATGTGTGAACGGCATGTGGACCAATAGTATCCTTGCATTCACAGAGACAATTAAGTGTTGATGTTGTTGTAAGTGCTTTTGTTGTTGCTGTTGTTGTTCTTGTTGTTGTTGTTGTTGTTGTTTTTATAATTCTTCTTGTTCTTCTTGTTCTTGTTCTTGTTCTTGTTCTTGTTCTTGTTCTTGTTCTTCTTCTTCTTCTTCTTCTTCTTCTTCTTCTTCTTCTTCTTCTTCTTCTTCTTCTTCTTCTTCTTCTTCTTCTTCTTCTTCTTCTCGTCACTCCATGTAAACTAAGGTGGGACTGATCGTACAACCCCTGCGACACCGGCGGGTGACATCCTGTAACACTTGGCCTACCACCCAACCTGACAGATCGTACAACCCCTGCGACACCGGTGGGTGACATCCTGTAACACTTGGCCTAACACCCAACTTGACAGATCGTACAACCCCTGCGACACCGGCGGGTGACATCCTGTAACAATGGGCCTAACACCCAACCTGACAGATCGTACAACCCTTGCGACACCGGCGGGTGACATCCTGTAACACTGGGCCTAACACCCAACCTGACAGATCGTACAACCCCTGCGACACCGGCGGGTGAGATCCTGTAACACTTGGCCTAACACCCAACCTGACAGATCGTACAACCCCTGCGACACTGGTGGGTGATATCCTGTAACACTGGGCCTAACACCCAACCTGACAGATCGTACAACCCCTGCGACACCGGTGGGTGACATCCTGTAACACTTGGCCTACCACCCAACCTGACACAAGTCCTGTACGGGAGACCAAGTTACAATTACTCTAACCATGTTTGTATCTAAGTCTCTCAGTACCTGTTCAGTTAGACTCAATTATTTCTTCACCGTATAGAACAGGCACTGTTTAAAAATAATGAAAATGCAATTCTTATCCTGCATGTTTTGTGTGTGCGTGTTTGTCATTAAGGTTGGCGGTTGCCCAGGCGAAGAGCCGCCTAAGGAGTCCCAAATCCCTGTGTATCATTGGAATGATCGCCTCTGTCGAGCCGCATTTCGGAAAGAGGCCGTGGCTAGGTTTTGTAATGTCTTCTTAATGTAGCCCTCCCTGTTCGCGGTGTGCATGTTGTATGTTCTTGTGTTTTCTCGCTGATATGTCAGTAGCTGTAGAGCAGTTCAACACATGTTGTTCACACGGTTCCCTGACAGGTCGTCGCCCTGTTCCATTGTACTCATATAAACCTGGATGGTGACCACATCCGGAGCATAAGGTCGCTCTCATCACGACCCAGTGGAGAGAGTCGGTCCTGAGTCGGTCCTGGGTCAGTCCCTCTCCCTCGCACAACTTCCATCCCAGGGTGTCTTTGGCCGCCGCCTAGTTGGTCGACCCTTCCTCTCCTGATAGGAACTGTGCTTTCCATTATCGATTTCTCTAAGCCAATGTGAGAGGTAATATGGCCGAAGTATTTTGGTCCCGAGACTTGATAGTGATCATAATCTTATTTTCTTAGTAGTTCATATGTTTTAGAATGCCAGTGTGTGTTCTCCTCCTTGATTCACAACATTCTAAGATTGTTTATGTAATATTTAGGTTTTAATCTTGAAATGGTTGATCGAATGTTTAGTGTCCTTGCACTTTATTGAGATGTTCCATGCAAGATCTCATGGGAAATCCTATCTAAGGGTGAGCACTGAAGGTGGCTTTTAAATAACGCCAAATGCCAGTGATCACACGCCGATCATCGCCAACAACAACAACAACAACAACAACAACAACAACAACAACAACAACAACAACAACAACAACAACAACAACAACAACATGACCCACAACTACGTCTTCATAGATATACAGTGAATTATAAGTACTACAAATAACTACCCAGAACTACACATTACTACATGTAATTACAAATAGCTACACGGAAATAGAAATGTCTACACGGAACTACATGGATCGACAAATATCTACATGGAAGTACGCATGTTTGCAAATAACTACATGGAACTACGGATATCTATACGGAAATACAAGTATTAAACGGAACTACGTAGAACTATATACAAATAACTACACCGAACCACAAATATCTGCATGGAACGACAAATATCTACACATAATTACAAATAGCTACATGTAATTATGTGGAACTTACATATCTGCATGCATTTATATATATATATATATATATATATATATATATATATATATATATATATATATATATATATATATATATATATATATATATATATATTTACAAATATCTACACGGAACTATATGGAACTACAAATGTCTGCACGGAACTAGATGGAACTACAAATGTCTACACGGAAACTAATAACAACACAGAACTAACCAGAACTACACGGGACTACACAGCTGAGCTGGATTGAGTCAAGAACCAACGTCACAGCACTCGGGGCATTCCCATACCTACTCCGTCCTCATCTTCAACAAGCAAAGAAGAGTCCCATACTATTGGTACTATTAACAGTCTGATTATATGCCAGTTTCTATGAGCGTCAAACAATACTATGTGTGTTTATTTATGAACTGTATAGTACACATGGACCCAACGGCCTTGACCGCGCCTGCCTTACCATGCTCCAGTACCCCACCCACAGGTGGGGCCGCGCAGAACTACATGGAACTACAAAGCAGTCATCATCGTGTGCCACGCCGATAAGCTTGGGCTGTCATGTTTCGTCATCTTACATGGTCATCAATGTCGTGGTTCAGCTCCGTGTTCTTGTTTCAACCATACCACGTGGTCAAACCATCCAGGTATTTGCTTCTCTGCCTTCCCTTTTGTTCTTATCTCTTCAATCTTGGCAGTTATCAACAAGTTCTCCAATTTATTTCTTATCATAACATGTCCAAAACTTTGTGACCGTCTACGTCCATTGCTCCTTGGCGAAGGTTTAAGGACGCAATTCGTAATCCCACATACCACGTTCGAAACACAGCTGCGGGAGATTTGCAGGCGACTGTTACGGCATTTGGAAATCTTCTGTTGATGAGAATATAATCAATCTGATTTCTGATCTTATGGTCAGGACTCCTCTATGTCCATAATCTCCTTGGGCGCTGTTGATGAGAATGTAATCAATCTGATTTCTGATCTTATGATCAGGACTCCTCTATGTCCATAATCTCCTTGGGTGCTGTTGATACCAGGTGTTTCCAATAATCATATTATGCTCTTTTGCCCAATATACAAGCCTGCAGCCTCTTTCATTCTGCTCCCCTTGTCCATATTTGCCTACTATCCATCCGTCCTGATGATTTCCAAACTTACCATTAATATCAACCATTATGATATTCAATTCTGACTTCTTGCATTTCTTCAAGGCATTATCCAAATCATTTTAATACTCACCGATGCTGTCATCACTGCTGTCTGTTGTTGGTGCATAAACTTATAAGGTTGAGATCGAAAGGTCTTTTCTAGTAATATTCTGTCGGACACGGTCCAGTATGCTTTGATATATTTTTATCTCTCTATATCCATTATGACTGATACCCCTCGCTGTACTTTCTCTCCACTGCTTACAACTCAGGAGATGTATGACTACAGCAGAGTAGGACAATCACTTGAGGGGGCAGAGATGTATGCCTACAGCAGAATAGGACAATCACTTGAGGGGGCAGAGATGTATGACTACAGCAGAGTAGGACAATCACTTGAGGGGGCAGAGATGTATGACTACAGCAGAATAGGACAATCACTTGAGGGGGCAGAGATGTATGACTACAGCAGAATAGGACAATCACTTGAGGGGGCAGAGATGTATGACTACAGCAGAGTAGGACAATCACTTGAGGGGGCAGAGATGTATGACTACAGCAGAGTAGGACAATCACTTGAGGGGGCAGAGATGTATTACTACAGCAGAATAGGACAATCACTTGAGGGGGCAGAGATGTATGACTACAGCAGAATAGGACAATCACTTGAGGGGGCAGAGATGTATGACTACAGCAGAATAGGACAATCACTTGAGGGGGCAGAGATGTATGACTACAGCAGAATAGGACAATCACTTGAGGGGGCAGAGATGTATGACTACAGCAGAGTAGGACAATCACTTGAGGGGGCAGAGATGTATGACTACAGCAGAGTAGGACAATCACTTGAGGGGGCAGAGATGTATGACTACAGCAGAGTAGGACAATCACTTGAGGGGGCAGAGATGTATGGCTACAGCAGAGTAGGGCAATCCCTTGAGGGGAGAGAGATGTATGGCTACAGCAGAATAGGGCAATTCCTTGAGGGGAGAGAGATGTATGGCTACAGCAGAATAGGGCAATCCCTTGAGGGGAGAGAGATGTATGGCTACAGCAGAATAGGGCAATCCCTTGAGGGGAGAGAGATGTATGGCTACAGCAGAATAGGGCAATCCCTTGAGGGGAGAGAGATGTATGGCTACAGCAGAATAGGGCAATCCCTTGAGGGGAGAGAGATGTATGGCTACAGCAGAATAGGACAATCCCTTGAGGGGAGAGAGATGTATGGCTACAGCAGAATAGGACAATCCCTTGAGGGGAGAGAGATGTATGGCTACAGCAGAATAGGACAATCCCTTGAGGGGAGAGAGATGTATGGCTACAGCAGAATAGGACAATCCCTTGAGGGGAGAGAGATGTATGGCTACAGCAGAATAGGACAATCCCTTGAGGGGAGAGAGATGTATGGCTACAGCAGAAAAGGACAATCCCTTGAGGGGAGAGAGATGTATGGCTACAGCAGAATAGGACAATCCCTTGAGGGTGTCACAGGATAAAGTAACTTGTCAGTCGATCAATGATAACCAAACCCGACATTATTTTGCTAACACAATTGACGCTTTTATGGTGAACAAACTGAGGAAAATACGTCTGTACAGATTCTCGACACCTGGTCAACAGTGTGTATGAGATCAAAGGGAGTCACGTAGAGTTGTCTACACATAGTCGACAAGTTGATGACAGGATGTTGTTCGAGAGGTGTGTACTGGCGACATTTGTCTACAAAACGGAAGTTGGTCGTTGCAAGTGATAGACAGAATGCCTGCTAGTTGTCAGAAGGATTATGTAATGGGAGAAAGGTCTTTGGCTTACAGACAACCCGGATATTTGTTGGATGAGACAAAGAACTCCACAGATGAAAAGGAAACTTGACAGCTAATTGACTCTGGTTAGTCTGGAAACAGGAGGACAAAGCCAGATTCTGGACTGATTGGCGTCTGGACTTTCCGGTGACTCACTCAAGCACCTATATAAAACCCAGTGCAGTAAACAGGTGGATGGAGTCGAGGAAAACATTCTGAAGTGTAGAATTGGGAATAATTCCCAGTTGTGGTATATTAGAGGGACTAGCCTATCTAAGTAGTGATAGTTATCCACGGACATAGATCCAATCGGATTGCCTAGTTTCTCGAGTAACAACAGGAATAGACATATGGTTCCATGTACAGTTCCCCTTGAGTGTTCCACGTGAGTGGGAGAGGATTTACTTCGAAGAAGCAGTTTCAAAGTTGACAATGATGGCTCAGCATCTGAAGACAGAGGTTGCTGAGAGGCCGCTACATAGGGCTTATATCCAAGTTGGTTTGCGGGAACCTGGCTTCTGCTGAGCAGGACATGTTGACGAGAGGGAGGTTTAGCCAAGTGATAGATGTACCAATAAACAGTCAGAACATTGCATAATTTATACTGATACCCAGAACAGTTAGATGGTGGTGTTAATATGAGGAATCTTTAGAACCAGTGACTCTAGATCCATTAAGATTTCTCCACTAACAGTGACAATAGGATTAGAATTTCCTGATTAACAATCCGTTAAATAACCGAGGAAGTTCATAGTGTGAATCAGACTCTAATTAGACAGTGTTTGTCAGCGGGTGTCCAAGCATCCTAGTGGTTCCAGAGACAACGGAGGAAGTCTTCACGTGACCGGAGGAGCATCACCTGGGTGAGGCTACCTGTATGGGATACATGGTGCTGGTGTGTCTTCAGCACAGGGATGAGAATGAACTACTCTTGAACACTGATCTGAGTCTATAGACGATTTAGAATACACGTCACACATTCTACACCTTATACACACATACACTTCTCCTACATATACTCTTTGCTTTAATAAATTTCTTGTTTTTATTTGTTGAAGCGAGAGTTGTCAAGTATGTTATGTTGGGGAAGAATGAGAGGGGGCATGATCCAGGGGGTGAGTAAGAGTGAGAGGAAGGTGTCTTCAGATTGAGGGAGTGTGTGGACGGAGTCTGCTGGATATCTCCAGAATAGAGATATTGAATTAAAACAAATGTGGGTATCGATTCTCTTCACTCCAGAGACGACACTAAAGTGGTAAAGAAGAACAAGTAAATAATACATTCATTCTTTACACACACTACATTTATTGGGGGCTCGTAAACGTGATCTTTGGACAGCGGGATCTTTAGACAACGGGATCTTTTAACACGGGATCTTTAGTTAGAGGATGGAGATATCCTATTAGTGAGAATCCAGCTAGAGTGAATGTGGATAGGTGTTAGGACTTATCTTACCTGTTCACACTTCACACGTCTGCATAGGTCTGTGGTCCTGATTCTACTCTTGTCACTGAGTGATTGTGTTGTGTTGTATGGTGTGTTATAAATATATAGATTAATAGTATTTGGTCATTAGCTATATATTGGTTTAGAGATAATCTATACTCTATCTGCTGAGTTACCTCTCTGTAAAATGGCCACTCCTAGATTAACTACGGCGGAACTTAGGGCAAAGGGGGAAGAAATAGGATTGTCGGGTTCTGCTCTAACGGATTACATACAGGAAGTGGAGAGGGAGTATCGTCAAGCAGAAAGGGAAGATCGAAAGGCCGAGTTGGAATTGAGAAGGATGGAGGCAGAGCAAGCAGCTAAGAAATTGGAAGCAGAACAAGCTGCTAGGCAACTTGAGGCTGAGCAAGCCATGAGAAGGCTGGAAATAGAAGCTAAAAAACTGGAAGCAGAGCAAGCTGCTAAGTTACTTGAGGTTGAGCAAGCTGCTAAGCAACGGGAAGCGGAGCAAGAGGCTCAGAAAAGGGAGCATGAGTACCGGATGCGGGAACTCGAGCTCAAGAGGCAATCTGGTGGGGAAACTGAGGGAGCAGTGGGAGGTTCCTCTCTCCCTGGCTCAACACTAGTAAGTGGACATAGCTACCATGCTATGAAGTTCCCTCTAGCGATCTACGAGGAGGACAAAGAGAAGATTGACCAGTACCTTCAACGCTTCGAGGCTATGTCAGTTGCTATGGGTCTGCAGCGTGACAAATGGAATCTCAAGCTATCCCAGGGATTACGCGGGACCGGTTACGAGGTTTATTCTCGCCTGCCACCAGGACATGAGAACAATTATGACGAGTTGAAGACGGCTTTGCTGAAACGTTTTGAAGTTACGTCCCATACCTACCGGAAAAAATTTCGAGGCGCGAAACGAGAACCGGGGGAGTTGTTCGCCGCCTATAGTCTGCGTCTGAAAGCATATCTCCATAAGTGGATGGATTTGGCTGGGTTTGCGCATGACTATGAGAGTCTGGAAGAGCTCACGGTAGTCGACCAGATGCGGAAGGAAATGTCGAAACCTCTCAGGACATTCTTGGGAGAACAAGGGGCGGAACGAATCGACATGGTGACGAAATTGGCAGAACGGTTCGTCGAGGTCCATGGGGAGGCAACAGAGAACATTTCTACAAACACCAAAAGTCAGGAAAAACATAACCTGAAGAAAGCAAAAAGCACAGGAACTAAAAAGATGGAACCATATGTCAAAACTTCAGAGGAGAGTTCGGAGAAGACGAAGGGGGAAAGCAAGAAAACTTCGAGCTCTACACAAAAACGACCATGGTCGGAGAAGTGGTGTTCGATTTGTAAGTCACCATCTCACAATACGAGGGATTGCAAATCGAAGGCTAAGAACCCTCACTTCGCGGCATGTCAAGTGACTTCAACGCAGGTGGACACTGACAATGCCAAGGTCGACAAGGAAGCTCACCACCAGGAGAGCTCACTCAAGTCCGGCACAAGAAAATCTAGGACAGGGAAATGGTGCAAACACTGCAGGTCGAATACACACAATGCTATTGACTGCAGGGGAAAGTCAGGAGACACTCAATTCGTCGTGTGCCGCGGAAAACCTAAGGTGGAGCCCACCGAACAGGTCGAGGCCGAAGAAGAGACTCCAGACCAGGAAAAACCACCTGTAGTGGAATTGGTAGAAGTTAACGGTCGTCAAGTGGAGTGTTTATACGACACAGGACTGGACGGGGAGGCCGTGATTTCTGCGGATCTGGTACATCCAGAACAATTCACAGGTGAAACCATGGAGATACAGCCTGCACAGAAGAGTGCTGTAGCCATGAAATTGCCCATTGCCAGAGTGGAGATTCGGTCAAGATATGTCACCGGCACCATCAAGGCCGCTGTATTGACCGATCCCATTTTTCCCGTAATCCTCGGTTGCCGGTATGTCTTTCTGGGAATGCCCAGGGAGCCAATCCATATGGGAGCAATTCAGACTCGCTCTCAGACGAAAACGGATGAGGCAGAAGCCAATTTGACTAACCCACTGCCAGGGGAGTTGCGAAATGCCCAGAGTGAGGATGCTACTCTACGTCCTTGCTACAAAAAGCTGCAGAAAAGTGCTGATCCACCCAAACGGGGGCAGTACTATATGAAGAATAGGATACTCTACAGGAGAGCCGGAAGGGGAGACAACCTACATGGTCAGTTGGTGGTCCCAAAGGCCCATCGTTCCCAGATTCTTCATATGGGGCATACCATCTCATTCAGTGGGCATATGGGTATTGCCGCCACGATGCAGCGAATTTCCTGCCATTACTATTGGCCGGGAATGACAGGTGATGTGCGTCGGTATGTGAAGTCATGCCCTGAGTGCCAAAGGGTGGCACCGAAACACTGGACAGCGCCGGTGGTCTTGGGTGAAATGCCCATCATGAACTCTCCTTTCGAGAGGGTAGCCATCGATATTGTGGGTCCACTTCCTAGGACTAGGAAGAGGAACATGTACATACTCACCATGGTGGATTGCTGTACAATGTGGGGTGAAGCCATACCGTTGACCAAGATTGACTCGAAACGAGTGGCGGACGCACTGATGGAGGCCTTTACTAGATTAGGCTTTCCTGATCAAATACTGACGGACAATGGGTCCCAGTTTTGTGGAAAACTTATGGAGGAGGTATTTAGGGTGTTCCACTCTAACCATATCCATACCAGCCCTTACCACCCTCAAGCCAATGGACAAGTAGAGCGTTTCAACGGCACGTTGATGACAATGCGCAGGAAACTAGCGCAGGAAAAACCTGATAGGTGGGATGAATATATCCCAGCAGCCCTCTTTGCCTATCGGGAAGTTCCTCATGGCTCAACAGGACTACCACCTGCTACGTTGCTGTTTGGTCGTCCAATCAAAGGACCGTTGGAAGCCATGTTGAGGAGTTGGACTGAAGAGGAGACATCAGAAGAAGTGATCTCTTCTTACAAATATGTGGAGGAACTGAAAGAAAAACTTCACAAGGGATGTACTCTGGCAAATCAAAATTTGAAAAAGGCCAGGAAAAGACATGCGGCTTACTACAACCGTAGGTCTAAAGACAGATTTCTAGAGGTGGGAGATAAAGTATTGATGCTACTCCCAACGGGAAACAACAAACTGGAGATAGGTTGGCAAGGACCATTTCCCGTGGAAAGGGTGATATCCAGAACGAACTATCAGATCCGGATACGGGGAAAGTCGAAGATTTTCCATATCAATCTCTTGCGGAAATACGAAGAGAGACCAGGAGAAAAAGCAGCTCACCTCCTGGCAATGGCAGTTGCAGTGGAGACAGAAGTGGGAACCAACGAGGGAAGGGAATATCCCCTGGTACACCAGGAAACCTACAAGGATGTACAGGTGAACCCTGATCTGACTTCCCAGGAGAGGGAAAAGATAACCCAGGTTCTCGAGTCTCATAAGGAGATACTGACTGATAAACCAGGACAAACGAGGTTGGTGGAGTTCGAGATGACTTTGACCACTCAAGAGCCTGTTCGCCAAAAGGTTTACCCAGTGCCATTCTCTAAAGAAAAGGCCCTGGAGGAGGAAATACAGAAACTGTTGGAGGATGACGTGATTGCACCTTCCACATCCCCATACAATGCAGGGGTAGTTTTGTTACGGAAACCAAGTGGAGAACACCGGTTGTGTATAGATTACCGACTTCTGAACAGTCACACAAAATTTCAGGTGGAACCTTTGCCGAATCCAACTCAGTTATTCGCGAGGCTCCATAAGGCAAGGTATTTCTCTAAGGTGGATCTGAGTCGCGGGTATTATCAGATTCCGGTCAAACCAGAGGTTAGACCCCTACTGGCCTTCAGTACCCCCAGTGGACATTATGAATTCAAGGTCATGCCCTTTGGACTCAGCAATGCACCTAGTGTGTTTACTCGCATGATGAGGACTTTACTAGATCCTTTAAAGGATCCGTCCATCATCTCATTCATGGATGATATTCTGATTTCCAGTGACAGTTTGGATGACCATTTACAATCCTTGGAAAGTGTTTTCAATAGGCTCAAGGAAGCAGGGCTTACAGCTCGCCCAACCAAGTGCATGATCGGTTACCAGACTCTGGAATTTCTAGGTCACACCATCACTCCAGGACACATTGTCCCAGAGGAAAAGAACCTAGAGAAAATCAGAACTGCTCCAAGGCCAAAAGCGAAGAAGGATGTGCGATCTTTTCTATCGTTGTGTGGGTTCTACCACAAATTTATCCCACATTTCACGGAACTGGGAGCTCCATTAACAGAAACCTTGAAAAAGGGATTCCCAGACCAAATAGTTTGGACACCAGAATGTGAGAGTGCCTACAGTCAGTTGAAGGAGGCCTTGGTCAGCAAACCTGTGTTACAGCTCCCGGACCTTTCCAAACCATTTGTGTTGAGAACGGATGCAAGTGGGATTGGGATTGGGGCAGCTTTGTTACAGGAAGGAAAAGACGATGCTTCAGTTTTGAAACCAGTGGCATACGCAAGCAAGAAACTTCTCCCGGCTGAGATGAATTATTCGACCGTTGAGAGAGAGTGTTTGGCTCTCGTATGGGCTGTACAAAAATTCCAGCCTTATTTGTATGGAGTTCAGTTTCGAGTTCAGTCGGATCATCAACCTTTGATATTCCTGGCCACTTCTCAGAAGCTCAACGCCCGTTTGATGCGGTGGTCGTTGCTACTTCAGCCATACCACTTTACAGTGGAGTATATACTTGGGAAGGAAAATGTTGGAGCTGATTTCCTGTCTAGACATCCAGCTCCTGAAGAAGAGGAATAGATCATCTGGATCGAACCTCCAAGAAGAAAGAGTTGTTGCGGACTACTCTCTTAGGAGGGGGCCTATGTCACAGGATAAAGTAACTTGTCAGTCGATCAATGATAACCAAACCCGACATTATTTTGCTAACACAATTGACGCTTTTATGGTGAACAAACTGAGGAAAATACGTCTGTACAGATTCTCGACACCTGGTCAACAGTGTGTATGAGATCAAAGGGAGTCACGTAGAGTTGTCTACACATAGTCGACAAGTTGATGACAGGATGTTGTTCGAGAGGTGTGTACTGGCGACATTTGTCTACAAAACGGAAGTTGGTCGTTGCAAGTGATAGACAGAATGCCTGCTAGAGGTCAGAAGGATTATGTAATGGGAGAAAGGTCTTTGGCTTACAGACAACCCGGATATTTGTTGGATGAGACAAAGAACTCCACAGATGAAAAGGAAACTTGACAGCTAATTGACTCTGGTTAGTCTGGAAACAGGAGGACAAAGCCAGATTCTGGACTGATTGGCGTCTGGACTTTCCGGTGACTCACTCAAGCACCTATATAAAACCCAGTGCAGTAAACAGGTGGATGGAGTCGAGGAAAACATTCTGAAGTGTAGAATTGGGGATAATTCCCAGTTGTGGTATATTAGAGGGACTAGCCTATCTAAGTAGTGATAGTTATCCACGGACATAGATCCAATCGGATTGCCTAGTTTCTCGAGTAACAACAGGAATAGACATATGGTTCCATGTACAGTTCCCCTTGAGTGTTCCACGTGAGTGGGAGAGGATTTACTTCGAAGAAGCAGTTTCAAAGTTTGACAATGATGGCTCAGCATCTGAAGACAGAGGTTGCTGAGAGGCCGCTACATAGGGCTTATACCCAAGTTGGTTTGCGGGAACCTGGCTTCTGCTGAGCAGGACATGTTGACGAGAGGGAGGTTTAGCCAAGTGATAGATGTACCAATAAACAGTCAGAACATTGCATAATTTATACTGATACCCAGAACAGTTAGATGGTGGTGTTAATATGAGGAATCTTTAGAACCAGTGACTCTAGATCCATTAAGATTTCTCCACTAACAGTGACAATAGGATTAGAATTTCCTGATTAACAATCCGTTAAATAACCGAGGAAGTTCATAGTGTGAATCAGACTCTAATTAGACAGTGTTTGTCAGCGGGTGTCCAAGCATCCTAGTGGTTCCAGAGACAACGGAGGAAGTCTTCACGTGACCGGAGGAGCATCACCTGGGTGAGGCTACCTGTATGGGATACATGGTGCTGGTGTGTCTTCAGCACAGGGATGAGAATGAACTACTCTTGAACACTGATCTGAGTCTATAGACGATTTAGAATACACGTCACACATTCTACACCTTATACACACATACACTTCTCCTACATATACTCTTTGCTTTAATAAATTTCTTGTTTTTATTTGTTGAAGCGAGAATTGTCAAATATGTTATGTTGGGGAAGAATGAGAGGGGGCATGATCCAGGGGTGAGTAAGAGTGAGAGGAAGGTGTCTTCAGATTGAGGGAGTGTGTGGACGGAGTCTGCTGGATATCTCCAGAATAGAGATATTGAATTAAAACAAATGTGGGTATCGATTCTCTTCACTCCAGAGACGACACTAAAGTGGTAAAGAAGAACAAGTAAATAATACATTCATTCTTTACACACACTACAGAGGGGAGAGAGATGTATGGCTACAGCAGAATAGGACAATCCCTTGAGGGGAGAGAGATGTATGGCTACAGCAGAATAGGGCAATCCCTTGAGGGGAGAGAGATGTATGGCTACAGCAGAATAAGGCAATCCCTTGAGGGGCTTGAGATGTATGCTTACAGCAGAATAGGACAATCCCTTGAGGGGAGAGAGATGTATGGCTACAGCAGAATAGGACAATCCCTTGAGGGGAGAGAAATGTATGGCTACAGCAGAATAGGGCAATCCCTTTAGGGGAGAGAGATGTATGGCTACAGCAGAATAAGGCAATCCCTTGAGGGGCTTGAGATGTATGCTTACAGCAGAATAGGACAATCCCTTGAGGGGAGAGAGATGTATTGCTACAGCAGAATAAGGCAATCCCTTGAGGGGAGAGAGATGTATGGCTACAGCAGAATAGGACAATCCCTTGAGGGGACAGAGATGTATGCTTACAGCAGAAAAGGACAATCCCTTGAGGGGACAGAGATGTATGCTTACAGCAGAATAGGACAATCCCTTGAGGGGAGAGAGATGTATGGCTACAGCAGAATAAGGCAATCCCTTGAGGGGAGAGAGATGTATGGCTACAGCAGAATAGGACAATCCCTTGAGGGGAGAGAGATGTATGCTTACAGCAGAATAGGGCAATCCCTTGAGGGGAGAGAGATGTATGGCTACAGCAGAATAAGGCAATCCCTTGTGGGGCTTGAGATGTATGCTTACAGCAGAATAGGACAATCCCTTGAGGGGAGAGAGATGTATGGCTACAGCAGAATAGGGCAATCCCTTGAGGGGAGAGAGATGTATGGCTACAGCAGAATAAGGCAATCCCTTGAGGGGAGAGAGATGTATGGCTACAGCAGAATAAGGCAATCCCTTGAGGGGAGAGAGATGTATGGCTACAGCAGAATAGGACAATCCCTTGAGGGGACAGAGATGTATGGCTACAGCAGAATAGGGCAATCCCTTGAGGGGAGAGAGATGTATGGCTACAGCAGAATAAGGCAATCCCTTGAGGGGAAAGAGATGTATGGCTACAGCAGAATAGGACAATCCATTGAGGGGAGAGAGATGTATGCTTACAGCAGAATAGGGCAATCCCTTGAGGGGAGAGAGATGTATGGCTACAGCAGAATAGGGCAATCCCTTGAGGGGAGAGAGATGTATGGCTACAGCAGAATAAGGCAATCCCTTGTGGGGCTTGAGATGTATGCTTACAGCAGAATAGGACAATCCCTTGAGGGGAGAGAGATGTATGGCTACATCAGAATAAGGCAATCCCTTGAGGGGAGAGAGATGTATGGCTACAGCAGAATAGGACAATCCCTTGAGGGGACAGAGATGTATGCTTACAGCAGAATAGGACAATCCCTTGAGGGGAGAGAGATGTATGGCTACAGCAGAATAAGGCAATCCCTTGAGGGGAGAGAGATGTATGGCTACAGCAGAATAAGTCAATCCCGTGTGGGGCTTGAGATGTATGCATCCAGCAGAATAGGGCAATCCCTTGTGGGGCTTGAGACGACATGGAGACGACAATGATAAGGCGCTCAAGACAGCCTGTTATGTCACGGAGACGACAATGATAAGGCGCTCAAGACAGCCTTTTATGTCACGGAGACGACAATGAGAAGGAGCTCAAGACAGCATGTTAACATGGCACGAAGACGACAATGAGAAGGAGCTCAAGAGAGCCTGTTATCATGCCACAGGGAACTGTTAGTGCGCGAGCTGGTACGTCTATCAGAGGTCGCAAGATGTTGAGCAGTATGATCGCCCACCTCAGTCGGGGCGACAACTGATGATGACAGAATGCCAATATTTGACAGTCAGCAATCAGATATCCACTGACTTGGATACATGGAGTGCACACTTAGTTGTCTGTAATCTACAATACACAAACTGTTGTCCATTACCTTGAGTACTTAAACATGTGTCTGTATTCTACAACAGGTAAACATATGTCTGTATTTTACAACAGGTAAACATTTGTCTGTATTCTACAACAGCTAAACAGTTGTCTGTATTCTACAACAGGTAAACATATGTCTGTATTCTACAACAGGTAAAAAGTTGTCTGTATTATACAACAGGTAAACAGTTGTCAATGCCCAACACAATTTTAATTAATCGTAAATAAGATTATTTTTCAAATGTAATCGTGTCAAAACTGTCATTTACTGCCAATATAGTACCTTGCGGTGTATTGCAAGGGTTCTTTGAGCCTGAGGAATTAAGGCCGCCTGGCTAGTGCTGTCGCTGCGAACTGTGCAGGTTGGGGGATGCGTGGTCTCGAGGTATGGTGTCCGCCTCGAGTGCTGGAGGTCCCGGGTTTAAGCCCCGGTGAGGACCGGGATTTGTTTCACTTGGACTTCAGGTAGTAAAATTTCCCTTGGTCTCTGGGTAGTGAGATCGGACGCCCGTGTGTATTGTTGCGCACATAAAACATCCCTTGGCAGTTGGAAATCGAAAAAGAGTAGCCTAACGGCGCTGCCCGGGCAAAATTTCGAGTTAAAAATCTACCCAAAGTATTTCAGGATCCTCGCCGGTGCTACGGAGTTCGTGCACTGAGCTGGGTTTCTCCAGACTCAGGTTTCAGTTAGGAGGATAACGGAGCACTTATGGGTTACACCCGTGTGCCGTGATGTTGATCCATCGACTAAACTAAACTAAACTATGCAGGTTAGGATTTTCTTTTTGCCCCGACAGAAAAAAATCCCACACCTTACCGAGGATTCGAACCCGAGTCTCTCGAAAGAGATTCCGGCGTTCTAGCCACTCGGCCAGCCGCTCCTCCAAATATGCTGTCACTCGTAATTCTTCTGCCATTTTAACTTCTCTATCAGCGTACGCTCCTATCTTTGCTATGTGCCCATTCCACCCGCGTCTTCCCTTTGAAGATTTACCTTCCGCCATTTCTCTAGAATTACACTTTACTGACTACGTCACTGCCTGTCAGTGTGCCACTAGTTTAGATAAGTGGCATATGATTCAGTCTGAGCTTTGTAGCCTTAGATTCGGACTACGTCTGGAAAAAAACTCAGTGACCTGTTTGTAATTCCTATAATGAAGTATTATCAGTGTGTGTGTGTGTGTGTGTGTGTGTGTGTGTGTGTGTGTGTGTGCATGTGTTTGTGTGTGGTGACGGTGGCTTTTTGGCTGCAACGTCCATTCTATCACCTGTGAGTGTGTGCACGTGAAGCTGACCGGTCCATTATATCACCTGCTAGTGTGTACACGTGAAACTGACCAACGTCCAGTCTATCACCTGTCAGTGTGTACACATGAAGTTGATTAACATCCCTTCTATCACCTGCCAGTGTGTACACGTAAAGCTGACCAACACCCCTTCTATCACCTGCGAGTGTGTACACGTGAAGTTGACCAACGTCCATTCCATCACTATCACCCGCGAGCGTGTACACGTGAAACTGACCAATTGCACTTGATGTCATTGTTGATTTACTTATCATATTGTAACAGCCTTCCTGAGTTCAATTAATGTATTTTCTAAAATGTTGATATACCACAGGAGAAAGACACCTGGGTGTCATGGCACGGGTCAATCCGTCTACACGACAGTGTCAATAAGATAAAAAGGCCAACACATGTGTAGGAGTGGGGACTGCAGTGTGGGGGGTAGAAGCTTTCTGTTGTGTGTGCTCCATTGTGCTGTTTTCACACTATTAGGATCTGATTTCTGACTGAGGTGTCGTGTGTTTGTTGTGTTTATGCAGTCTACACTACCTCCGTGCTTCATTCTCCTGCCTGGAGCGCTGGCTGCCAGCTATGACCGAGTCGAGGCCTTCCTCGTCACATTCCGATGTTTGTTTCATTGGTTATATTTGTCCGTCTGAGGTCTTATTTTTACTGTGATCTTTGTTTTTAATATTGTATGTTTATCGGTAAAATGGCGACGACGTAACGGTGCTTTCTTCACAAGACGCTGTTATTGTGCATTTTTGGGGAGGATATGTTGTTATTTCGTATTCGTTTTCGGAAATTGTTGACAAGAAACTACGGAAGGCAGACGGTGGATGACATTTTGAGGGCAATCGACAGATATGTATTGGTTATCGTCGCAGGTTTCGCGACGGTAGGCAGCCGTTTTCTTTAACGGGACAATGGCTGCGGTCACAGGCCAGTATGGTCACTGCCAAGAAATAAAGCAACGGCAAACTACCTTCTTTAAAGTTGCCTAGTTTATTGTGATTCGCCTAATTACAGATCAGCACAAGAAAAGGGCAGGGACGTTGAAATTAGTAACATGGAACGTTAAGCGACGATGGAACATCAGATAACATCAAACAAGAAATGGAAAGATAGAAGATTAATATATTAGGAATGTGAGAGACAAGATGGACAGGGGCAGGGATTAAGTATGATTATTTGTTCTGGGGGAGAAGAACTTCAAAGAGGTGTAGTAATTATCTTGGATCGGGAAACAGCAAAATCTCTTAAATTATATAATGGGCTGTGTCAGACAGTGTTCTATTAGTAAAATTAATCGGCAGATCTTTTAACTTGAACGTAATTCAAGTGCCCCAACTGGAGAAATGAACGAAGATATTATAGAGGAATTGTATAATGACATGGAGTCTGCTTTAAAGAAGTGTAAAAATGTCAGAAATAAATATCATAATGGGTGACTTTAATGCAAAAGTAGGAAATCGAGGCGATGGATGCACAGTTGGCAATCATGGTTTGGGAGAGCGAAATGAAAGAGGATGCAGACTTGTAGAATGGGCAAAAGAGCAGGAAATAATTGTAGGAAACACCTAGTCTAGACAACATCCTAGAAGATTATGGACATGGAGGAGTCCTGATAGCAGAATTAAAAACCTGACTGATTACATCCTGATTAGCAGAAGGTGTCGATAACAATCGCAAAACAGTCCCCAATGTTTACAGTGATCACAGATTGGTTACAGGAACATTGACGGTAAAGCTAAAGAAGGTCAAGTATACAATAGGAAACACTAAATATGATCTGTGTACATTAAAAAATGACAAGGTAATACCAGACAATTTTAGCAAAGAAGTAAAGAACAGATCTGATATACTGTCTGATCCAGAGGTCCTATTTCAAGATGTGGATGTTTAATGGGAAATGTTGAAGAACTGAATCAGTTTCGCTGCAGAAACAACTATTCCAATACAAAATAAAGTGGGTCGTAAGAAATGGATGACTGGGGACATTTTTCAACTAATCGAAACAAGAAGACACAACAAAAATAATCCTGCTAAATATGAAGAAATTCTCAGGAAAAACAGAATATTTTGTAAGAAGGCAAGAGAAGCATGTCTTGAGAAAAATTGCATAGAAATTGAAAAACAACACAACAGTATAAATACCAAATTAATGCACAAAAGAATTTAGGAGCTTACTAATAAAAGAACACGTACATCAGCTGGCTGCCTTTGAAGTCGGGGTGGGTTCGCTTGTAGACGAGGGACACCAGTAAAAGGAAAAGCAAACCCAAACTCAAAATTCAGTCCCTGACTACTTTAAACAGTGTGTGAGGACTACGCTTGAGTTTCAGCGAGCCAACGACAAAGAAAGAAAGAAAAGCAGGCTGTCTGAAAACAAAAGATGGAAACATCATACTAGAACAAGATCAGATTTTACATGTGTGGTCAGATTATATTAATAGCCTTTATGATGTTAACAGAGAAAAACAGTATGATATATTCGAATTAATAATGAAGGATGATCAGTTTTGAAGATAGAGGTTCAGAATGTTCTTAACCATATGAAAACTGGCAAGACTTCCGGTTCAGACATCACAATAGAAATGATTAATATCTTAGATAAATATGGAATAGATCAAGTCACCAACATGCTGAATACAAAATGTGACACTGGAGAAATACCTAATGAATTATGTAATTCTGTATTTATTGCAATCCCGAAGAAATCAGGAGTCTTGGAATGTGATCAACATCGATCAATTAGTATAATGAGTCACATCACAAAGCTATTGTTAAGAATTATCATGAAGAAGAAAGTACAATCTGAAATAGGAGAAGAACAATGTGGGTTTTTAGAAGGCAAGGGTACAGTAAATGATGTGTATATGCTGAGAACAGTAATTGAGCGTTCTATAGATGTAAACAAAGATCTACATCTTTGCTTCATTGACTACACAGAGGCTTTCGATTGAGTAAGACGTATCAACATGACAGAGATGCATGCAGATCTACAAATTGATTGGAAAGACTTTAGACTTGTAAAAAACATATATTGGAAACAACAAGCTGCCATTAGTATTGATAATGTAGTAATATCAGCCTATTAAGAGATGTGTTAGACAGGGATGTGTAATGTTTCCAGATCTTCTTTTTTTCCTGTACAGTGGAAACATTTTAGGAAATATAGAAGATATGAAGGGAATTATCATCGGCGGAGGAAACATCAATAATATTAGATATGCAAATGATACAGTATTAATTGCAGACAATGAGCAGGATTTTCAACATTAATAAATGCGGTTGTTGCCCGCAGTGAACAACTATGTTTGGAAGTAAATTGTAAGAAGACACAGATTATAGTCGTCACTAGGACGAAGGAAATACCACTATGTAATATACAAGTAAATATGAATATTTTTAAACAAGTGAATCTGTGCAATTATCTCGTAACAGTCATAACATCTGATGGGAGATGCCTTGAAGAAATTAGAACAAGAATTGCCAAGGCGAAGGTGGCCGTTTACAAGGTGAAAAACATACTGACCAATAAAAAGATGCCATTTGCAACGAGACAATGAGTGGTGCTGTGGTACATAGAAACTAATTTTGTATGGATTGATTGATTGTATGGATGTGAAGCATGGACAACGAGGCAACAAGCTGAAAAACACCTGCTGGCTATGGAAATGTAGTTTCTCAGGAAAATGCAAAGAATACCATGGACAGACAGAAAAACCAATGTCCAAGTCCTACAAGAAACAAAAGAAACTAGTAAACTGATTAGAGACATTAGAGTCACAGTTTTTTTGGACACGATATGAGAAGAAATAAATTGACAACTGGCAAGATCGAGGGGAAGAGACCAAGGGGAAGACAGAGAAGTAAATATCTGGATGACTTAGCCACGTGGCTTGGTCGAGACAAGAGCACTGAGCTGATCCACGAATCTGGTGATCGAGTGAATCATGAATGCCCATGCTTATCGGCATGGCACATGGTGAGTGGATGGATGGATATAGACCATGTTTTAACGTAAGGTTTATAAGTGTACCAGGGAGTATGTTTGGACCACATTTGTGTCTTAGCGTGCGTTCTGAAGTCATAATGTTATTATTTTATTATGTTATAGTTGAGTTGAGTTGAGTTCAGCTAAGAACCGACATCACTGCGTTCAGAACATACCCACTCCGTCCCCTTGTTTAACAGCCGGGACGCAAAGGTGTTTCCAAGGCACCAGGGCCGGGTTATATACTGGCCAAGACCTATTGACGCGTCCTCGTCGAGCGTCCTGGGCAGAAGGTCCCTTCGGGGTCCTGGCTAAAGTCAGTAGGATCGTTGATTCCTCCGAAGTCGGAGAGTGTCTGCCTGTACGGCGAGGAACCACCAGTCTGCACACCAATAAGCCAGACATGGGACAACGGATACTCACGCAAAACCTCAGGTCCTGTATGACATCACACTGATGTTGGACAACAGGATGCCTTCATCCGACATACAGGACTTCGCGCTGGAGATCACAGCCAGCGAACACAAGCAAGCAAGTTTACAAGCCAGCGAAAAGTCACACTATTAATCGTTCCCACCGCTGTCTGATTGAAAGTTCTCCTTGTCTTCTCTCTCACTTTTATGATTCTTTCATAACCCCTGTCGATCCCTCGCAATATCATTCTTTCCACATAAGCACATAAGGGTTCTCAATCTGTTCCTCCGCCTTCTCCACCAGGTCTCAAAGGAATACGATGACCTCTCCCTTGCCTGTTATTATAATTATATTATATTGGAAACCCTACACGTTATTGTTATCAGCTTCGTCTGTTGGAGTGGCGCCACAATGTCATGCAGCTTCCCATCATCATCAACACAGAGAGAGAGAGAGAGAGAGAGAGAGAGAGAGAGAGAGAGAGAGAGAGAGAGAGAGAGAGAGAGAGAGAGAGAGAAACCGGTTGAATTCCCTTAGTAGTGTTTGTCCAGCCGTGGCCGTCTACACTATGCTCAGAGACATATCAACAACATATGGCGTTGTCATGTCTCCTATTCAATATTGTCTGCCCACATCGGGCTACAAGACACGCCAGGCAATGCCGATGCATGGAGGCAAGCGAGACAACACGGACGGAGAAATTAGAAGAACTCTCTTATGCCAATTGCAATGCTTTTAGCTGTAGCATTGTCCCCAGGCGCGGCCCGTGAACAGACAAGTGGAAGGGAAAATGTTCAATGAACAATATCGATCTGGTGTTGTCTAGAGGCCAGGCCTCAACGTCAGGGTCTGCGCGTGTGTGTGATAGTGTCCTGGATATGTCAGTTACTAGGCTGAGCTGTGAGACGTCGTGTTAACTCACAAATGACATGTGACATTACGTCATTGAGATTTATACAGAGGAAGATCAGTTGTTGACGTCATGTTCGGCGCGCGGGTCGATGGAGGTGTGTGCTCACAGACAGATATACTGGTGTAGTCTACAGCCACATAATGTCATTCTGTTGTCGTGCTCTCTCGGAAGTTGTGTGTTGAGGGATGTGTAGACGTGGGTACAGCATTGATCAGTTGTCATCGACAGATAAGGCAAGGTTACATGTCCAGGGTAATATCGCAGATAATAGACGATGACAGAGACGAGAGCGGCGTGAGGTGTACATTGATCGCCTTCTGCTTCAGTTGGGCCGGAGATATCGACGAGTCAGAGGCAAAGTCACAGAATATGCATTCACATGTTTGTTGTTATTGTTGTTGTTGTTGCTGTTGTTGTTGTTGTTGTTGTTGTTGTTGTTCTTCTTCTTCTTCTTCTTCTTCTTCTTCTTCTTCTTCTTCTTCTTCTTCTTCTTCTTCTTCTTCTTCTTACTTCTTCTTCTTCTCTATGACCGGATTTACAAAGTAAAATTTACGATTGTATTGGATAGCAAGTCCCAGGCCAACCTTCCTGGATGGCCTCACCCACACTTGTAGGCTGGGTGCCAGTGTTGGTGGTCTGAGCCTCACTGAGAGACCCGGTGACACGCACGCAGCAGATCTATATAAATATATTGGGTGGCGGGGTAGGGGTATTCCCTATCAAAGGAGAGGTAAGGTGCCTCCTTCCCTCAGCTAGCCTACGGGACACCCTTGGGCAAGGTGGAGTACCCGTTTAACCCGCCGATTACGTGAAGCCATGGGTGCAAGTGGTGGATGAAGTTGAAGAGCAGCCAACAGATACTTGGTGGTTATGGTCTCCAGCTTCACGACAATAGGCAGAGGATCTCTTTTTTGGGGAGAGACAATGGCTACGGTCATCGACCAGTATGGTCACTGCTAAGAAGAAAAGCAATAGCAAACTAACTTCTTTACAGATGCCATTAATATCATGGGTGCTCCATAGGAGCAGCCTCTCCCGGTAGGGGTGGTCATGTACACCAGGAGACTCCAGACCGTCAGCAGGCGACTGAGTGCAAAAGAATATCAACATTGAAAGTAGGAACTTGGAATGTAAGAACTATGAGTGGGGATGGAAAATTTGGTAACATTAAGAATGAAATGAGAAGATTAAATATTAACCTGTTAGGTATATATGAGACCAGATGGACAGCAATGGGCATTATGACATCTGAGGAATATAGAATAATCTATTCTGGTGGAGAGAAACAACCGCGAGGAGTAGCAATTATAATGGATACACAGAGAGCAATATCGATCAAAGGATATTGGACTGTATCAGACAGAGTGTTACTGGTGAAGTTGAGTGGAAGACCTTTTGATGTCAACGTCATACAAGTTTATGCACCAACAGCAGACAGTAGTGATGACAGCATTGATGAATTTTATAATAATTTAGAGAAAGCATTAAAGAAATGCAAGAATTCTGAAGTAAATATCATAATGGGTGACTTGAATGCCAAAGTTGGAAATCAACAGGATGGAAGCATAGTAGGCAAGTATGGACTAGGGGAACAGAATGAAAGAGGTTGCAGACTTGTATATTGGGCAAAAGAGCATGATTTGATTATTGGAAACACCTGGTATCAACAGCACCAAGGGAGATTTGTCGTAATATATGTCGTCCCTGGGGTAAGGGGAATCAACACCCACATTCTTTTAACTCCATATCATTATCTTGAGGATCTCCTGGGTCTCTGTCCACAAAACCCCATCAGTCTTTGGATCTCTCTCTCTCTCTCTCTCTCTCTCTCTCTCTCTCTCTCTCTCTCTCTCTCTCTCTCTCTCTCTCTCTCTCTCTCTCTCTCTTCTTACCACTGGACCATGCCCCCTCTCATTCTTTTCCAAAACGTACTACACAACTATAGCTTCTAAAAAAAATGACAAATTAATTTATTGAAAAAAAAAAAGTGTCAGATATGTGCAAAGTGTGTGTGTAGAATGTCTGTCGTATAATCTAGAGTGTATGCAGAATCAGACCTAACAGCTCAGGATCAAAGTCTGCTTTCATCACAGTACCGGCGACACAACAGCACCATAGATCAAGTACAGAAGGACCTAACCAAATGATGCGCCTCTCTGGCCAGATGTCGACTTTCTCCAGTGACTCTTGGATAGTCCGGATGCCTGGTCACCAATAGTGGATATAGTCCAATACTGACCATGAATCTGACACACACAGAGTAACTAATATGTCACTAAAAGTTCTGTGATCTGATAACCCTTGTACAGTAAAATAAATGATTACTGTCACTTTGAAACAAAATGTTAATTGTTAATTTCTCACAGGAATTCACCATTTGGAAAACACAATGTTAATTGTTACTTTCTCACAGGAATTCATCATTTGGAAAAGGCAATGTTAATTGTTAATTTCTCTCTATAAATACTATTGTCCCTGTTACTGGTGGTATTGTAAGTATCTTCACTCTAATATGCTGATAACTACCACGGAGGAATCACTCTTAGATGATCATCGGCTCCTGCTCAGCAGAGGCCAGGTTCTTGCAGATTCTTTGGGTTATGGGCCCAGTGCAAAGGCCGCTGAGTAAAAACTGCCTTCAATGATCGAGCCATAATCTTCTTCTATGACTTGTCTGCTAGCTTTTTTTTTTTGGGGGGGGGGGGGGTAACATAGTGAAACCTGTTGAAGTGAGAACACCCGGTGAGAGCAACCCGATTCCGACCTTCATTGGGTGAGTGTAGGCCGACGGCCGCACTCAGATATTTAACAGAGAACTAAACTCTGTCATAAGGCAGAGGAGCTCATCACATCGGTCTGAGTCATGGGAAGACAAGGAAAGACTAAAGAAAAAGCGCAGATGCCCAGTAGATACCCTACTGGAAGATCCTACCATTTGACATTTCCCCTATCCCCCCGAAAATCATCCCTCTACCTTGTTCTTAACTCACTGAGTTAATTGATATCTCACACTAGCTAGTTTAAGCAACGCGATAGCCTACTGCTGCCGACGACCCTATAATAAGTTCTCACAACGCACATTACTACGCTCGACTCCTAAGAAACATCTAATTTGGGTCTATTTAATTAAATACCATATATTTATTCCCGTCTGAAATCGAGACCACTAAATCACACAATGGACAAATGTCCGCCGATGTAAATCAACATAAGACACCGTGGTCTCTTTCCATAATAAGAACAGGAACATCAAACACGTCCTTGTTGCCTCACAACATTTGGTCGACTCCAGCCAAAAGTGTTTGTCCAGACTGTTTTAAAACTGTGTCTGAATGACGTCACAAATCTGACTAGACACTAGGCGTCGAGAAACTATTTTTTTGCTCTCCTTTTCCAACTCGATGTAAACAACCGGCCGGCTGTCCCGCTTTGAACTGGGGAATTGTTCCCGGTACTCCAAACAGTCTTGCCGGCTTGTGATCTGGAGAAATCTTTCCCCCACAACAAAAGATCTTGCCGACTCTCATCAGGACAGTCTGTCCCCAACATCAAATAATGGCGGCTGCCTGTAGACGAATGGCGCGACAGTCTTTCATCGATCGACAACTCCAAGAATTCCGCGACAAGATTATGGACATGGAGGAGTCCTGATCATAAGATCAGAAATCAGATTGATTACATTCTCATCAACAGAGGATTTCGAAATGCCTTAAAAGTCGCAAAAACTATACAAAGCGAAGACTGCTACAGCGACCATAGATTAATCTGAAGCAATTTACATACAAAATTAAAGAAAGTCAAATATTCACCACCAAGAAACACAAAGTTTTATCTACAGGCACCGAAGAGTGAGGAGATAAAAGATAAATTCAACGTAGAGGTAAGGAACAGTTTCGATGCATTGTCCGATATGGAAATATTATTTCAAGACGTCAGTGACCAATGGGACATATTAAAGAAACCCAAACTGCAGAAACAACCTTCCCAAAAATAAAGATAATAGGACGCATGAATTGGATGACGTAAGACATCTTAAATCTCATGGAAGTAAGAAGAAATAACAAAAATAACAAGGAAAATATGAAGAGATTCACATGAAAATTATATAGAAATGCAAAACAATGTTTTCCCGTAGTGAATTTGAATAACGAAGACACAAACAATAGATTGCACGATTTATTGCCTGGCATATTTCGCTGCATATCGTCAGGTACATACTGCAGAAATCACACAACCTACGTGAATTAACTAGATAAATCCTTCAAGTTGAAATATACACATATTCGCACAGTAATGTCAATTATCTACCACGGTAATTTTAAGCTGAATAACATGTCTTTCTGTTTGCACAATTCTGGCTTGCGTTGATTAATCATAATTGCTTCTGCAAACTTTAACAAGCGAGTATTGTGTGTGTTAAACAACACGCGAAAGGCAGTGTCTCTGTCAACCACATGGCCGCTTTCGATAATGTGCCTACCAATTGAAGACGCCGGGAGCTTCCGGTGTGTCGGCCCCACGAGGCTAGCATCTCCTGTGTGTTGTATCTTGTTGACCCATTGAGGTATGTGTTCTGACACTCGTTTGTTAAGCTGTCTCTCTGTTCTACCAATGTAGAAGGCCTGGCATCTACATGTGAATTGGTAAATACAATTGGTTGTGGCGTACAGAGGAACAGGCTCTTTGACTGCTGGTGTAGGAATCGGTACGGTTTTACATCTAATGACTGGAGTTGCCGCACAGAATGTTCGGCCTACTGCTGTAGTAAGCCTGTCTTGTAGACGTTGCATTACGTCATTCCCTCGAAAGGTTAGCTGGATGAATACCTTGAGTTTAGGGACTGTAGTTACGTCTGGTTTTGGTTTGGGCTGTTGGCAGTGGTGCTTTATAAATCCTGTGGATGCCACGTGTTTGTTATTTATGTCCATAGTATCCAATAATTCCACCAGTTGGAATGTATCTCTGAGTATTTTTGGATCGAAGGACTGTTGTACTGGCTTTAAAATTTCGGCTAGCCATCTCGCCATTCGGTGTTATGCAGAGTTAACCATGGACAGGATAGGTCTTAGCGGGATGCCGGGCTTGTGAAGTTTGGGTAGACCGTACATCTGAGGAGTGTGCGAGCCACGTGGTGTGAGCGTTTTTGCAGTGGCCTCACTGATGAGTCCCGCATTCACAAGTGACTGGATCTCTTTCCTCATTATTGCATCCAGGTCCTCCGACTTGTTTACTTTTTGATCTATCCTAAATTTAGATTCATCTGACAATATTTCATCCATTTTTCTCTGCTAGTCTGACATGTCCATAAGTATTGCACCACTCCCTTTGTCAGGTTTCAGTATGACGAGGGTTTTGTTAGCCTTTAACGCTGTTAACGCAGTAAGGTGTTCGTTGGTCAGCGGACATGTCTGTTTAGAGGGTGTTGTGCGATACTGGTGTTCTAAATCTACCAGTTTGGCCTTCAGCCACCCGACCGACTCAGCAGAAGTAGGTGATAACTTGGAGACTTGATCAAACAACATTTCAAACTGTGCTTGCGTCTCAACACGGTTGATGTGTTTAGGCTTTATGCAGAATTATGGAAATACCACAATGTGATATAGGAGTAAATGGGCACATTCTTAATTAAGCAAGTGAATCGATACAGTTATCTCGGCACATTCATAACATCTGATGGGAGATGCCTTGTAGAGATTAGAACAAGAATTGCCATTGCAAAGGTAGCCTTTTGCAAGATGAGAAACATACTGACCAATAAAAAGATATCAATTGAAATGAGAAAAAGAGTGTTGAAGTGCTACATGGAACCTATACTTTTGTATGGATGTTAAGCGTGGACAATAAGCAGTCAAGCAGAAAAACAGCTGATGGCTGTGGAAATGTGGTTTCTGAGGAAAATGTAAAGAATACCATGGAAATACAGATTTCCCTATTCCTTTCCCCTGTGCACTGATAAACATCGTCATGTTATATCTCTCTCTCTCTCTCTCTCTCTCTTGTCTCCGCGTATCATGTACTGAGGGACATCTCTTCATGTTATCTCTACCTACCAACCTACCTACCTACCTACCTACCTAATAATCTACCTACCTACATACAAGTGTACAGACAGACAGACAGACAGTGAGACAGACAGACAGACAGACAGACAGACAGACAGACAGACAGACAGACAGACAGACAGACAGACGTGCATACGTACATACGCACATACAGACAGACAGACCGAGAGAACGAACGAACGAACAAACTACAGACAGACAGACAGACAGTAATAGACGATAAACAACAAACAAATACGAGGAATGGAGGATAACTAGATAATGCACATAATCATTCAGGAAAACCCGCGTTATTTATCTGCCCCTGTGTGCGGACAGCAATGGCGGAGCCAGCTGAAACATTACAATGGTCATCAAATCAACTCCCGAGTAGAAAACCCCGGCCTGGCGCGAGCATTTCCTCCAAACACATTCCCTCCCGCCCATGTTGGCAATAATCAAGTTTCGCCACTGAGAGATGCAATATGTGGGTGTCTCCAGCGGGTGATTCAGTTGTCACTGGACTGCGCATGTCTGCAGCCTCCTGGGGGTGTCATGGCTGGTAATTGCGATCATACTGTTAAACATCGGGCTTTGATGTCTGGGCCGGCTGTCAGAGATGATCACATCTGTTGCAGGCCGAGTTTCTGATGAATCAGCCAACTGTGAAATATGAGTTGATCTGTTACAGACTGGGTGTGTGATGTCCGAGCCGAGTGTTGAGAGATGATTGTATCTGTTGCCGATATAGTGTTTGATGTCTGAGCCAGCTGTAGGAGATGATTGTATCTGTTGCTGATATGGTGTTTGATGTCCGAGCCAGTGTTGAGAGATGATTGTATCTGTTGCAGATATGGTGTTTGATGTCCGAGACAGCTGTGGGAGATGATTGTATCTGTTGCAGATATGGTGTTTGATGTCCGAGACAGCTGTGAGAGATGATTGTATGTGTTGCAGATATGGTGTTTGATGTCCGAGACAGCTGTGGGAGATGATTGTATCTGTTGCAGATATGGTGTTTGATGTCCGAGACAGCTGTGGGAGATGATTGTATCTGTTGCAGATATGGTGTTTGATGTCCGAGACAGTGTTGAGAGATGATTGCATGTGTTGCAGATATGGTGTTTGATGTCCGAGACAGCTGTGGGAGATGATTGTATCTGTTGCAGATATGGTGTTTGATGTCCGAGACAGCTGTGGGAGATGATTGTATCTGTTGCAGATATGGTGTTTGATGTCCGAGACAGCTGTGGGAGATGATCGTATCTGTTGCAGATATGGTGTTTGATGTCCGAGCCAGCTGTTGAGAGATGATTGTATGTGTTGCTGATATGGTGTTTGATGTCCGAGACAGTGTTGAGAGATGATTGTATCTGTTGCAGATATGGTGTTTGATGTCCGAGACAGCTGTGGGAGATGATTGTATCTGTTGCAGATATGGTGTTTGATGTCCGAGACAGCTGTGAGAGATGATTGTATGTGTTGCAGATATGGTGTTTGATGTCCGAGACAGCTGTGGGAGATGATTGTATCTGTTGCAGATATGGTGTTTGATGTCCGAGACAGCTGTGGGAGATGATTGTATCTGTTGCAGATATGGTGTTTGATGTCCGAGACAGCTGTGGGAGATGATTGTATCTGTTGCAGATATGGTGTTTGATGTCCGAGACAGCTGTGGGAGATGATTGTATCTGTTGCAGATATGGTGTTTGATGTCCGAGCCAGTGTTAAGAGATGATTGTATGTGTTGCTGATATGGTGTTTGATGTCCGAGCCAGTGTTGAGAGATGATTGTATGTGTTGCTGATATGGTGTTTGATGTGTGAGTCAGCTGTGAAAGATGGTTGTATCTGTTGCTGATATGGTGTTTGATGTCCGAGCCAGTGTTGAGAGATGATTGTATGTGTTGCTGATATGGTGTTTGATGTGTGAGTCAGCTGTGAAATATGGTTGTATCTGTTGCTGATATGGTATTTGATGTTTGAGCCAGTGTTGAGAGATGATTGTATCTGTTGACTGCAGTCAATTTGATGTCCATGACGGCACAGCCAGATACTCTATGATTGCAATCAGGTTGCTCTAACAGACAGCAATGACAGACAGAAGACTATGTATGCAATCAGATTGATCTGGAGTAGTGAGGAGCACTGTGAATTATTCAGATTGTTAAGAGTTTTAAAATGAGAAAAATGTGTTCTGATTGGGTTTTGTGTCAGCAAGGGAAAAAATGATGTAATTGTCGAGGGTTTTTATGTGTAGAAATGAAAAGATGTGTTTTCTTTTTGGATTTGTGTTAAACCAAAGCAGTTTAGGATGTTTATTGTTCTAAGGGGTTTGAGGTGGGGGCAGCTTAAAGTTTTTACTGTCAAGATTTGAGTAGCATGAGAAAATTGTATTGGCTGCAAAAAATTGATATACGGCAGCCAGAAGATTGAATATGGCTACAGAAGATTGAAAAAAGCTAGACAAAGTTTGTTTAAGAGCAGCATAAGAGATTGAATATGGCTAGACAAAAGGATTGGAATATGAGCTAGCACAGAAAAATTGAATATGAGCTTTTTCACAGAGAGATTTTTGAATTGAGTAGAAGAAGTTTAATTACTGCAAAAGATTGATATATGAGCTAGCACAGAGGAGATTGATATATGAGCTAGCACTGAGAGATTGATATATGAGTTAGCACAGAGGATTGATATATGAGCTAGCACAGAGAGATTGAAATATGAGCTAGCACAGAGAGATTTATATATGAGCTAGCACAGAAAGATTGATATATGAGCTAGCACAGAGAGATTGATATATGAATTAGCACAGAGAGATTGATATATGAGCTAGCACAGAGAGATTGATATATGAGCTAGCACAGAGAGATTGATATATGAGCTAGCACAGAGAGATTGATATATGAGCTAGCACAGAGAGATTGATATATGAGCTAGCACAGAGAGATTGATATATGAGCTAGCACAGAGAGATTGATATATGAGCTAGCACAGAGAGATTGATATATGAGCTAGCACAGAGAGATTGATATATGAGCTAGCACAGAGAGATTGATATATGAGCTAGCACAGAGAGATTGATATATGAGCTAGCACAGAGAGATTGATATATGAGCTAGCACAGAGAGATTGATATATGAGCTAGCACAGAGAGATTGATATATGAGCTAGCACAGAGAGATGATATATGAGCTAGCACAGAGAGATTGATATATGAGCTAGCACAGAGAGATTGATATATGAGCTAGCACAGAGAGATTGATATATGAGCTAGCACAGAGAGATTGATATATGAGCTAGCACAGAGAGATTGATATATGAGCTAGCACAGAGAGATTGATATATGAGCTAGCACAGAGAGATTGATATATGAGCTAGCACAGAGAGATTGATATATGAGCTAGCACAGAGAGATTGATATATGAGCTAGCACAGAGAGATTGATATATGAGCTAGCACAGAGAGATTGATATATGAGCTAGCACAGAGAGATTGATATATGAGCTAGCACAGAGAGATTGATATATGAGCTAGCACAGAGAGATTGATATATGAGCTAGCACAGAGAGATTGATACTATGAGCTAGCACAGAGAGATTGATATATGAGCTAGCACAGAGAGATTGATATATGAGCTAGCACAGAGAGATTGATATATGAGCTAGCACAGAGAGATTGATATATGAGCTAGCACAGAGAGATTGATATATGAGCTAGCACAGAGAGATTGATATATGAGCTAGCACAGAGAGATTGATATATGAGCTAGCACAGAGAGATTGATATATGAGCTAGCACAGAGAGATTGATATATGAGCTAGCACAGAGAGATTGATATATGAGCTAGCACAGAGAGATTGATATATGAGCTAGCACAGAGAGATTGATATATGAGCTAGCACAGAGAGATTGATATATGAGCTAGCACAGAGAGATTGATATATGAGCTAGCACAGAGAGATTGATATATGAGCTAGCACAGAGAGATTGATATATGAGCTAGCACAGAGAGATTGATATATGAGCTAGCACAGAGAGATTGATATATGAGCTAGCACAGAGAGATTGATATATGAGCTAGCACAGAGAGATTGATATATGAGCTAGCACAGAGAGATTGATATATGAGCTAGCACAGAGAGATTGATATATGAGCTAGCACAGAGAGATTGATATATCAGCTAGCACAGAGAGATTGATATATGAGTTAGCACAGAGAGATTGATATATGAGTTAGCACAGAGAGATTGATATATGAGCTAGCACAGAGAGATTGATATATGAGTTAGCACAGAGAGATTGATATATGAGCTAGCACAGAGAGATTGATATATGAGTTAGCACAGATAGATTGATATATGAGCTAGCACAGAGAGATTGATATATGAGTTAGCACAGAGAGATTGATATATGAGCTAGCACAGAGAGATTGATATATGAGCTAGCACAGAGAGATTGAAATATGAGCTAGCACAGAGAGATTGATATATGAGCTAGCACAAAGAGATTGATATATGAGCTAGCACAAAGAGATTAATATATAAGCTAGCACAGAGAGATTGATATATGAGCTAGCACAGAGAGATTGATATCTGAGCTAGCACATAGAGATTGATATTTGAGCTAGCACAGAGATATTGATATATGAGCTAGCACAAAGAGATTGATATATGAGCTAGCACTGAGAGACTGATATACGAGCTAGCACTTAGAGACTGATATACGAGCTAGCACTGAGAGACTGATGTACGAGTTAGCACTGACAGATTGATATACGAGCTGGCATAGAGAGATTGATGTATGAGCTGGCATACAGATATTGATATATGAGCTAGCATAGAGAGAGTGATATATGAGCTAGCATAGAGAGAGAGAGTGATATATGAGCTAGTGTAACAGAGCACCATCTCTGTTAGTAGCTTTGGAGGTGGTGTGCAAAAACTAGGCACGGTTGAGCATCCCGTATAAAGGTAACTAGGGACGCTCAAGCCGTGACGTGGGGGTTAGAGAAGTTAGTTACTGACTTGACCTTGAATTGACAACATCTTTTGTAATAACAGAAAACCTCTTGTATGCTGTTTTATATATTCCGATGTATTCAGTCAAATAAAACCTATGGAAACTACAACCAGGACTTCGTTTATATCTACCATATAACTGTTACTCTGTTATAAGAGTAAATTTGGTGCCGTGACCAGGATTTTGGACTTGGTTGTTGCAGGCACAACGTGAAGTACTACGAAAAAATGCGGCACAGCGGAGGACTTTTCTTGAACGCCTTTTCTCAAGTTGCTACAACAAAAACGTTACCACAACAGATGATTTTACTGACTGAGTAAATTTTGTCAGAAGCCGCAGTCAAAGGATCCAGACCAGACCTCGTCAAAAGTTGCAACTTATATTGGAACCACCGCAAATCATTTTACGGAGGCTAGTTGATTTGAGCCGCCATACATTTTGGAATGAATTGTTGGATGGAGCTACCATCGTAGGCTGTTTGTCAGAATTGCCATCATCGTATCCTGGAGTGACCTGACTGTTGTCCTTGGGCGTCACTACGCTGTAAGTCTTGACCTGCTGTTATCGTAGCTGTTGATTGACCTTGGTTGCCTGATGGAGGTCACTTACTGGAGCTGTCCCAGACTGAAGAAATTTTGCTCCTTTGAAAAATAAAACAGCCGCAACTAACCTGAATTTTGGGAGAAACTACAGCTCATCAAGATGTCTGTCATGAAGAATGCGATTTACTTGCTTTGGTCTTTTCGGACGCGGGTAGGGCATAATGGGTTGCCGTCCTGCTGAAGAAGAGAACCTATTGTAATCGCTTCGTTTTTGAGCTCGAGCCGTTTCAAATCCAGACGTGCCCTTTTTCGGGTGAAGTCCAGACGTGCACCTTTTTCGGGTGAAAAGAAGCCACAAATCCTAGGTGCCCACCAATGGGTGAAATGAAGAGTACAGAATTTCCCTTTCTCTATGATGGAATCGAGGAACACGACACGCTCGTTTTTTTTCTGTGAAGCCTACAATTGTCAAGAATAATCATCAGTCGGCATATTTGGACTTTCCTTTTGGACTCGTGGAAGATATATCTCATCCATAAACGGTATTTAAGATAATTGATATTTAACTAATATATCATAACATTGTGTGTTAAGTAAAATTAATTAATTAATTTGAACACTTGATCTTTATAGGACGAAAAACAATTGCTTACGTCCCTTGTCTAATTTAAATACGCCTGCAGTTGTATACTTATTGATAACTATTAACTATATTATAATTGTGAATTGGTATAGCAAAACTATTTCAGCATATTTCAGCATGGCGGAGGAACAAATTTCGTTAACACAGGTTTTAACTGGAGTAGGCACGGCAATAGGCAACTCAACACAGCAATAAAGCAACAAGGAATAGGGACAGAGATTGAAAAATTTAGTGGGCAGGCGAAAGATTTCAAGAAATGGATGACTTCGGTGGAGAAACATGCATTCCTGGTCGCGGCAACGGATGAGGAGAAGATGAAAATTGCTTACCAGGCCACTGTAGCACCGGTTTCGGATCACATTAGAAGAAAATTAGAAGCTAGAGTAGATGAGACATGGGAGCAGTTCAAGGACGACTTAGCCCACAAGTATGCTGAAATAACAGACCCTCAGCATGCGTTTTCAGTGTTAAGACAATCCAAGCAAAACACTGGAGAAACTGTGCAATTATTTAGTGATAGGTTGATTAACCTAGCTGAGGAGGCATTCCTGAGACAGAACGTACGAGGAGAGGAAGTGGAACGAATGTTGGTCGGGATTTTTGTAGATGGTATAAAGTCAGATGGACTGAAGTTTAAATTAATGAGAGAAAACCCTGAGAGATTATCACAAGCTGTGGATATAGCTGTACAGGAAGAGAATTTGAGACGAAGATTTAGACTGAGAGTAGGACGAGAAATAGGAACTAGTCGGGAGGATAGGATCGAAGAGCCCATGGAGATCGGACAAGCAAGGTTCGGATGGAATAGAAGAGGAGGAATACAGACGTTGCAGGGAAGTAATGAAAATGCTTACGATAGAAGAAGACAAATGAGAAATCCTATAAGAGAAACGGTAGATAACACAAATATAGTCTGTTGGGGTTGTGGTCAACACGGACACGTTTTTGAATTCTGTGGTAACAGGCGTGTTCAGGCGAATACACAAAATAGAAATGTTAATAACAGATCAAATAGGAATTTTGAAGGTAGACAGAGGAATTTTACAAGGCCAAGAACGCAGGAAAACTAGAATCCCACTTACTGAATAGGACCTGCGGTAGGAGGGAAGATAACAAGGTCCCAAGAATTAAGGAATATTTTAATGACAAGTATAGGAGGACGAGTAGAAAGTGGTCTCAACTGGGTGAAATCAAACAATTTTCAATAAATAAAACGGACCCCAGTTCATGCATAATAGAAATAGGGAAATATAGAATTCGAACATTAATTGATTCGGGAGCTCAAGTTAGTGTAATCAAAGAAATTTTTTTTATACAAAATAATAAAAAATTGCAAAATATTCAGGAGTCATGATACTCTTCACTCTGTTACAGGACAAAATTTAGATGTAGTTGGCCAAACAATGATAAATCTCAAATTAGGAGGAATCAACGTAAGACACCTTTTTCACGTAGTTAAAGAGTTAAATAGGAACATGCTTATAGGTAGGGACTTCTTTCTGAAAAATGGT
This sequence comes from Cepaea nemoralis, assembly GCA_014155875.1. Taxonomy (NCBI): domain Eukaryota; kingdom Metazoa; phylum Mollusca; class Gastropoda; order Stylommatophora; family Helicidae; genus Cepaea; species Cepaea nemoralis. Next base: position 150,970 of record JACEFZ010010581.1, read on the forward strand.
GTAAGACTTATTTTTGATCTGCACAAGTTAAGATTCAAGGGCAGTGTATGTAGATTTAGAAGAGGACATGCACATATCAGCACTGGTTAGGGTTAAAACGTCCACGACTTTAAAACCACAAACGGTTAATCTGATACAGGCGAAAGTGAAAAGAAATCCGTATTATTTAGTAGGACATACAGTTAGAATAACAGAGTTACAAAGGGAGGTAATAGATGAGCCTGGTCTAGAAGTTCCAGATGGAATAATGACATTAGATAAACACTTAACTTTTCCAGTAATGATTATTAACAACACAGACAGGGAAATTAAATTGTACAGAGGATGTGTAATAGCTAAAGTAGAACATGATCCTAACAGCGTATTAACAACAGATAGAGTGGAAATGCCGAGAATTAATTATTCAGAAACCCCTATGGAAGGAACCAATACCAGGAATAGACGTGGAAGAAGATGGAACGTGCGGAATGATGAATTGATCCATCCATTCAGAAAACATACATCTCAAATATATTCAGTAGACAAAACAACAAGAGAACAAGAATTATTAGCACAGTTAAAAGCTCCACCAGAAAATAAGTAAATATTAGAAAAACTGGTAAAAGAGAATCAAGATGTTTTTGCAATTAATGACTTAGAATTGGGGAAGACCAAAACAGTCACTATGGAAATAGATACTGGAAATCACCCACCAATTAGTTTGAAACCGTATAGAACACCCTTAAGGAATAGAGAAATTGTCGAAAAGGCAATAGAAGATATGTTAATAGCAGGAATAATAACAAGATCGAAGTCAGAATGGTCATCTCCGATTGTCATAGTGACCAAGGCCGATGGTTCACACCGATTCTGCTGTGACTACAGGGCGTTGAACAAAATCACTAAGAATGTAGCTTACCCATTGCCGGTGATCGACGATATTTTAGGGTTACTTAATGGGTCTACCTTCTTCACTACATTGGATGCAAGGTCAGGATTTTGGTGTATCCCTATGTCCCCAGATGCTCAAAAGAAAAGTGCTTTCTGTACACACGCAGGTTCTTACGAATTTTTACGAATGCCTTTTGGGGTCAAAACTGCGCCTTCTCACTATATGTTATTAATAAATCAAGTATTAGAAGGCATGCAAAAGTTCGCATTAGCATATATAGATGACATTTTGATCTACACAGCAGGAGACGTACAGGACCACCTAAAACATGTAAAATTAGTATTTGATAGATTAAGAATACATGATGTTAAACTGAAACTCAGTAAATGTGAATTTCTAAAAACAGAAACTAAGTACCTGGGATACATTATTGATAGAGAAGGAATTAAACCAGATCAGGATAAAGTAAAGGCTATTAAAGAATTGCCTGCTCCAACCAACGTAAAAGAAGTTCGTGCTTTTATCGGTACATGTGGGTACTATCGTCGTTTCATTCCAGGTTTCTCAAAAATAGCAGAGCCCATCACTAACCTGACTGGCAAATACGCTAGATGTAATTGGAATGATGAGTGTCAAAGAGCATTTGAGTTTTTAAATAAATAGCTTAAACAGTAGTGCCACTATTGACACATCCAGATTTGGATAAACAGTTAATTTTATATACAGATGCTTCGGATAATGCTATAGGAGCATGTTTAGCACAACCATATGAAGGAGAAAGATCAGGAATACCAGGAGTTAGGAATGAAAGACCAATTTATTTTCTGTCACACAAACTTAGTAAATCTCAGAGAAAATGGTCGACTATAGAAAAAGAGGCATATGCTATTCACTATACTCTTCAGAAACTTAATTATTATTTACATAACGCCAATTTCATTATTAGAACTGACCACATGCCCTTAAAATCTTTATTAGAAGCTCCAGTGCAGAACAGAAAAATACAGACATGGGCGTTGAATTTGCAGGGGTACAACGCAAAGATAGAGTACGAAGCCGGTAGGGACAACACCTGTGCAGATTTATTATCCAGAATCCCGTATCCAGAGACATCAGGAAACACTGAGGTTGAGGGTGAACCCGAAATAGACGACCGAAACTGGCAAGTAAATATATTAGATTCTGCCATATTAAGTAGAGAAGATTTTAGGAGTTTACCGTCAGATCAAGAATCTGAACCTAGAGCGGAAGACCCACATTTAATGCAATGTAATATGAAGGAAGAACAAGAATTAGATCCGAAAGTTGTAGAAATAAAACAGAAATTGAACGAAACGGGTGAAAACAGTTGTAAGAAAAATTTTCTATTCTTGCAGGATGATGATCAGTTATATTACGTGAATGAAAGAAGCGGACAGTTGAGAAAATACATTCCAAAACATTTGGTAATTGAGATTCTAAAGGCATATCATTATGAGAATGGTCATCTTGGTTTTGATAAGTTAGTAAAAGCACTCACTAATAAATATTATTGGCCGAACTTATTTAAAAGTGCTTGTAAATACGTCGATGCGTGTGAGAAGTGTAGGTTAAGAAATATGAAAACGATCAAATGTCCCTTACAAGATACTGATATTCCTCAGTTTCCAATGCAGAAAGTGAGCTTAGATATATCAGGTCCTCACCCTAGAACACTATCGGGGAATGTATATCTACTTCATATCGTGGATTGCTATAGTCTTTGGCCGGAAGTCTATGCGATTCCGGATAAGAGCGCAGATACCATCATTAATATTTTTCTACAGGAGTACATACCAAGACTTAGTTGCCCACAGACCGTACTCACAGATAATGGTAAGGAGTTTGTGAACAAGAAGTTCGAGAAGTTATTACAGGATTTGAATATAAGCCATATAAAAACTTCATATTATAGACCTTCTTCAAATGCGAAGAATGAGAGACAACATCGGACATTGTATAACATAATAGCAAAAATTGTGGAGGAACATGAAAAAGATTGGGACCTTTTCTTAGGATCTGCATTAAGCGCAATACGCACAAATCAAAATGAGGGGACAGGTTTCTCACCATTTTACTTATTACACGGAAGAGAGCCTATACTCCCAATTGACAATCTGTTAAAACCAAGACGTAAATATATGGGGGAGGATGTTCAGGAAGTTATTATACAAGAAATGCACAAAGCGCATGTAAGGTTAAGAAACAATATAATTAAAGCCAGAGAAAGACAGAAAAAATACGCAAACAAAAATACACAACTACAGGAATTTAAAGTAGGTGATAGAGTTTATTATAAGAAGCATAGAAGAGATTGATATATGATCAGAAAAGAATTGTATTACAGTACAGAAAAATAAGAGTAGCACGAAAAATGACTTTGTAGATAGAACCTATTTTTATTTATATTCACGGTTTACAGTGAACAAGAACCACCCCAGATTGAAACCGGACAAATTTACCCAACAGAAAGAATATGCAGCAGACAATAAACGGGGAAGAAGAGGATACGTATGAAAAGGATCCATAAAATTGTTCAATTATCAGCAACGGGAAGGAAAAAAACAGGGGGGAAAGAATTTAAAACAAGAGATTGAACATAAAAAGACAGATATGCCACATGAATTTTATTTGCTTAATGAATAAAGGAATGGTCAGGAGAAGGAGAAGACCCTTTTAAATCGTCTTGGTTGGGGAGCCCCGAGGTTCTTACAAAATGCTGGGTTGGTGACTTTACAAATCTGGTTACTGAAATTTGGACTGGGTTATGTTTAAATGCTGGATCAGTTTATTTTGTTGGATTATTGATGAAACTGCGGGATCAGTTTTTATAACAAAGATCATATGTAATGTACCAAAAAATACAATGATAGTAATAAGATAATGTGAAAATCCGTGTCAATGATATTGCCAAGAAAACTGTTATTCCAAGTTAATTTAAAGTCCCAGGCTAATATTAAGATAATTAAAAAGACCCTGTCACAAGTCATATTTTAACGAAGTCCGTCCTGTACTTCATGTCCCATAAAACGGCGGTTCCGATCAACTTCCCTGTACCTAGCCACTTCCAAACAACTACCCTGTACCTGTTTTCCCCCATCAAAGGGACATTCTCAAGGGCCCCTTACCCCTGAAAAAGCCTCATGTAAAAGCCCAGTTTCCAAAAACCCTGTCCAAAACAGTGTCTAAAATATTATCCAAGACCAATGTCCAAAGACCCCATCCGCCAATTCCAATCCCTTTACACAAGGCCGCATTTCCAAAACTGTCACAAGGCCCCTTCACTCCCTTTCACAAGGGACATTCAAAGAACCTTACTAAAGCACTTTCACTCCACTGTAAAAAATCCACATGTAAAAACCCAGTAAAAATACCACTTCACAATTCAAATTAAAATCCATGTGAATACCCAAATTTAAAATAAATGAAACAAAACTGAAAAGGTATGTACCAAAACCCTGCCCAAAAAATGTAAAAAATGTCCGGCCCTATGAAAATACCCTGTACAAATAAATGTAAAAAAATGTCACAAGGCCCTATGTAAAAAAAGAAAACCCATTAAAACCCTGTCAAAAAATGTAAAAAACCCAAATTTACACAAGGCCATATGTACACAATACCACATGTACACAATACCACATGTACACAATAAAATATTTACACAAGGCCACATGTGCACAAGGCCACATGTACACAAGGCCACATGTACACAATACCACATGTACACAAGGCCATATGTACACAAGACCACATGCACACAATACCACATGTACCAACACCACATGTACACAAGGCCATATGTACACAATACCACATGTACACAATACCACATGTACACAATACCATATTTACACAAGGCCACATGTACACAAGGCCACATGTACACAAGGCCACATGTACACAAAGCCACATGTACACAAGACCACATGTACACAATACCACATGTACACAAGACCACATGTATACAATATCACATGCACACAAGGCCACATGTACACAAGGCCACATGTACACAAGACTTCACATACACAAGATCACATGTTCACAAGATTACACATACACAAGGCCACATGTAAGACCACATGCACACAAAACCACATGTACACAAGACCACATGTACACAATACCACATGTACACAATACCATATGTACACAATACCACATGTACACAAGGCCATGTGTACACAAGATCACATGTACACAAGACCACATGTACACAAGGCCATATGTACACAAGATCACATGTACACAAGACCACATGTACACAAGGCCATATGTACACAAGACCACAGTACACAATATCATACATACACCGCAAGATACTATAATGGCAGTAAATGACAGTTTTCTTTGACAGTTAGTGGACAATAGTTGGTGAAAAATAATTTCTGGACAATAGTTGGTGGCCAATAGTCGGTGGACAATACTTGGTGGACTATAGTTGCTGGGCAATAGTTGGTGTGCAATTGTTGGTGGACAATAGTTTAGTTGGTGGACAATAGTCGAATGATGTCTCAAGCTTGCTTCATCAGAAGTGTGTGTGTGTGTGTGTGTGTGTGTGTGTGTGTGACAACAAAGGCATGACAGGTGAAGCTAGATCCATGTGTGTATGTGTGTGTGTGTGTGTTGTGTGTGTGTGAATGTGTGTGTGTGTGTGTGAATGTGTGTGTGTGACAACAGAGACATGACAGCTGAAGGTAAATCTCTATGTGTGTATTTGCAAGCGTCAACACTAATCATATAGTGACTCTATATTTGCTGATCGGTTATCTGTGTTATTTACAAAAGTCGCATGCCGAGTAAATATTCGTTCATCCGATCTGTGTGTGTGTGTGTGTGTGTGTGTGTGTGTGTGTGTGTGTGTGTGGTGTGTGTGTGTGTGTGTGTGTGAGAGAGAGAGAGAGAGAGAGAGAGAGAGAGAGAGAGAGAGAGAGAGAGAGAGAGAGAGAGAGAGAGAGAGAGAGAGAGAGACTCTAGTCACAATGTACTCGGGACGTTGCTAAACTATTGCCAACTGAAATAATGAACCCACACAAATCTCACAGCCAGCAATTTGTGTTTACACAAAATACACGTTAATGTCATGTCCGTGACACTTACTGCTGGTACTGCACGGCCAAGGCGTGTTACTGACACTTACTGCTGGTACTGCACGGCCAAGGCGTGTTACTGACACTTACTGCTGGTACTGCACGGCCAAGGCGTGTTACTGACACTTACTGCTGGTACTGCACGGCCAAGGCGTGTTACTGACACTTACTGCTGGTACTGCACGGCAAAGGCGTGTTACTGACGATTACTGCTGGTACTGCACGGCAAAGGCGTGTTACTGACACTTACTGCTGGTACTGCACGGCCAAGGCGTGTTACTGACGATTACTGCTGGTACTGCACGGCCAAGGCGTTTTACTGACAATTACTGCTGGTACTGCACGGCAAAGGCGTTTTACTGACAATTACTGCTGGTACTGCACGGCCAAGGCGTTTTACTGACAATTACTGCTGGTACTGCACGGCAAAGGCGTTTTACTGACAATTACTGCTGGTACTGCACGGCCAAGGCGTTTTACTGACGATTACTGCTGGTACTGCACGGCCAAGGCGTTTTACTGACAATTACTGCTGGTACTGCACGGCAAAGGCGTGTTACTGACAATTACTGCTGGTACTGCACGGCCAAGGCGTGTTACTGACAATTACTGCTGGTACTGCACGGCAAAGGCGTGTTACTGACAATTACTGCTGGTACTGCACGGCAAAGGCGTGTTACTGACAATTACTGCTGGTACTGCACGGCAAAGGCGTGTTACTGATAATTACTGCTGGTACTGCACGGCCAAGGCGTGTTACTGACACTTACTGCTGGTACTGCACGGCAAAGGCGTTTTACTGACACTTACTGCTGGTACTGCACGGCAAAGTCGTGTTACTGACACTTACTGCTGGTGTTGTTTGTCCATAAAGAATGATGATGACCATTTATTTCATCCAGTGGGGTTGAAAGTATGCAACAATTACTGCTGGTACTGCACGGCAAAGGCGTTTTACTGACACTTACTGCTGGTACTGCACGGCAAAGTCGTGTTACTGACACTTACTGCTGGTGTTGTTTGTCCATCAAGAATGATGATGACCATTTATTTCATCCAGTGGGGTTGAAAGTATGCAGCCGTTAGTTCTATGATGATTGATAAAGCCTATTTCGGCTCGAAATGTTCTTTGACAATGTGGACAAAGAATTCTTGAGTTTCTGGAGGAGGATCTCCTGCAGTGAATGTTGTCTAGTTCACGAACATATGGACACAGTCACCGTTGTCTAGTTCATGAACATATAGACACAGTCAATGTTGTCTAGTTCATGAATATATGGACACATTCACCGTTGTCTAGTTCACAAACATATGGACACAGTAAATGTTGTCTAGTTCACAAACATATGGAAACAGTAAATGTTGTCTAGTTCACAAACATATGGACACAGCCAATGTTGTATAGTTCACGAACATATGGACGCAGTCAATGTTGTCTACTTCATAAACATATGGACACAGTCACCGTTGTCCAGTTCACAAACATATGGACACAGAAATGTTGTCTAGTTCATGAACATATGGACACAGCCAATATTGTCTAGTTCATGAATATATGGACACAATCACAGTTGTCTAGTTCACGAACATATGGACACAGTCACCGTTGTCTAGTTCACGAACATATGGACACTGTCGCCGTTGTCTAGTTCACAAACATATGGACACAGTCAATGTTGTCTAGTTCACGAACATATGGACACAATCAATGTTGTCTAGGTCACGAACATATGGACACAGTAAATGTTGTCTACTTCATGAACATATGGACACAGTCACCGTTGTCCAGTTCAAAAACATATGGACACAGAAATGTTGTCTAGTTCATGAACATATGGACACAGCCAATATTGTCTAGTTCATGAGTATATGGACACAATCACAGTTGTCTAGTTCACGAACATATGGACACAGTCACCGTTGTCTAGTTCACGAACATATGGACACAGTCAATGTTGTCTAGTTCACGAACATATGGACACAGTCAATGTTGTCTAGTTCACGAACATATGGACACAGTCACCGTTGTCTAGTTTACGAACATATGGACACAATCAATGTTGTCTAGTTCACGAACATATGGACACAGACAATGTTGTCTAGTTCACGAACATATGGACACAGTCAATGTTGTCTAGTTCACAAACATATGGACACTGTCGCCGTTGTCTAGTTCACAAACATATGGACACAGTCAATGTTGTCTAGTTCACGAACATATGGACACAGTCAATGTTGTCTAGTTCACGAACATATGGACACAGTCAATGTTGTCTACTTCATGACCATATGGACACAGCCAATGTTGTCTAGTTCACAAACATATGAACACTGTCGCCGTTGTCTAGTTCACAAACATATGGACACAGTCAATGTTGTCTAGTTCACGAACATATGGACACAGTCAATGTTGTCTACTTCATGAACATATGGACACAGCCAATGTTGTCTAGTTCACAAACATATGGACACAGTCGCCGTTGTCTAGTTCACAAACATATGGACACATTCAATGTTGTCTAGTTCACGAACATATGGACACAGTCACCGTTGTCTAGTTCACGAACATATGGACACAGTCAATGTTGTCTAGTTCACGAACATATGGACACAGTCAATGTTGTGTAATTCAGGAACATATGGACACAGTAAATGTTGTCTAGTTCACGAACATATGGACACAGTAAATGTTGTCTAGTTCATGAACATATTGACACAGTCAATGTTGTCTAGTTCATGAACATATTGACACAGTCAATGTTGTCTAGTTCACGAAAATATGGACACAGTCAATGTTGTCTAGTTCATGAACATATGGACACTGTCGCCGTTGTCTAGTTCACGAACATATGGACACAATCACCGTTGTCTTGTTCACGAACATATGGACACAGTCAATGTTGTCTAGTTCACGAACATATGGACACAATCAATGTTGTCTAGTTCACGAACATATGGACACAGTCAATGTTGTCTAGTTCACGAACATATGGACACAGTCACGGTTGTCTAGTTCACGAACATATGGACACAATCAATGTTGTCTAGTTCACGAACATATGGACACAGTCAATGTTGTCTAGTTCACGAACATATGGACACAGTCAATGTTGTCTAGTTCACAAACATATGAACACTGTCGCCGTTGTCTAGTTCACAAACATATGGACACAATCAATGTTGTCTAGTTCACGAACATATGGACACAGTCAATGATGTCTAGTTCACAAACATATGAACACTGTCGCCGTTGTCTAGTTCACAAACATATGAACACTGTCGCCGTTGTCTAGTTCACAAACATATGGACACATTCAATGTTGTCTAGTTCACGAACATATGGACACAGTCAATGATGTCTACTTCATGAACATATGGACACAGCCAATGTTGTCTAGTTCACAAACATATGGACACAGTCGCCGTTGTCTAGTTCACAAACATATGGACACATTCAATGTTGTCTAGTTCACGAACATATGGACACAGTCGCCGTTGTCTAGTTCACGAACATATGGACACAGTCAATGTTGTCTAGTTCACGAACATATGGACACAGTCAATGTTGTCTAATTCAGGAACATATGGACACAGTAAATGTTGTCTAGTTCCCGAACATATGGACACAGTAAATGTTGTCTAGTTCATGAACATAAGGACACCGTCAATGTTGTCTAGTTCATGAACATATTGACACAGTCACCGTGGTCTAGTTCACAAACATATGGACACAGTCAATGTTGTCTAGTTCATGAACATATGGACACAGATAATGTTGTCTAGTTCACAAACATATGGACACAGTCGCCGTTGTCTAGTTCACAAACATATGGACACATTCAATGTTGTCTAGTTCACGAACATATGGACACAGTCGCCGTTGTCTAGTTCACGAACATATGGACACAGTCAATGTTGTCTAGTTCACGAACATATGGACACAGTCAATGTTGTCTAGTTCACGAACATGTGGACACAGTCAATGTTGTCTAGTTCACGAACATATGGACACAGTCAATGTTGTCTAGTTTACGAACATATGGACACAGTAAATGTTGTCTAGTTCATGAACATAAGGACACAGTCAATGTTGTCTAGTTCATGAACATACTGACACAGTCACGGTGGTCTAGTTCACAAACATATGGACACAGTCAATGTTGTCTAGTTCATGAACATTTGGACACAGTCAATGTTGTCTAGTTCACGATCATATGGACACAGTCAATGTTGTCTAGTTCTAGTTATATTAGTGTGTTTGCGTGAATGAACATTGTTATATTAGTATTGTGTGTGAATGAACATTGGTATATTAGTGTGTGCGAGTGTGAGTGTGTGTGTGTGTGTGTGTACATTGTTATATTTGTGTGTTTGTGTGTGAATGAACATTGTCTTATTAGTGTGTGTGTGAATGAACATTGTTACATAATCTGTGTGTGTGTGTGCATTGTTATATTAGTGTGTGTGTGTGTGTGTGTGTGTGTGTGTGTGTGTGTGTGCGTGTGTGTGTGTGTGTGAACATTTTTATATTAGTAGTGTGTGTGAATGGAAATTATTATTTTAATTGGTGCGAATGAATATATTTATATATGTGTGTGAATGTAAATTGTTAGATTAGTTAATGCAATGAGAAAATGTTATATTAGTGAGTGTGAAGGAAAATTGTTGCAGTACTGAATAGGAAGGTACGCTTTTATACTAGTGAGCTTAAAGATTAACTATTATATGAATACGTGCAAATAAACATTTCTAAATGACCGCATTAGAATAATAATTTTTATGAGTGGGTTTGAATCAATCAATCAATCATGTGCCATGCCGGAAAACGTGGGCGGTCATGACTCACCATTTCACTCGATCACCAGTGTCGTGGATCAGCTCAGTGTTCCTGTTTCGACCATGCCTTATGGCCAAGTCATCCAGGTATTTAATTCTCGGTCTTCCCCTTGGTCTGTTCCCTTCAATCTTGCCAGTTGTCACCAAGTTCTCTAATTCATTTCTTTCCATGACATGTTAAAAAAATGTTGACTGTCTACGCCTCATTTATCTAATCTATTTACGATTTTCATTTGTCTCCTGTAGTACTTGGTATTGGTTTTTCTGTCAGTCCATGGTATTCTTTGCATTCTCCTCAGAAACCACATTTCTGCAGCCTTCAGATGTTTTTTCAGCTTGTCTGCTCATTGTCCACGCTTCACATCCATACAAAAGCACAGGTTCTATGTAGCACCTCAACACTCTTTTTCTCGTTTCAATTGACATCTTTTTATTGGTCAGAATGTGTTTCATCTTGCTAAAGGCTACTTTCGCCATGGCGATTCTTGTTCTAATCTCTTCAAGGCATCTCCCATCAGATGTTATGATTGTTCCGAGATAATTGTACCGATTCACTTGTTGAAAAATATTCCCATTTACTTGCATATGACATTGTGGTATTTCGTTCTTTCTAGTGTATAGAAGTAAACAAAAATATACATCTTTGATGTATTGACTACACAAAGGTTTTCGATAGAGTGAGACATATCAACATGGTAGAGATGCGTGCAGATCTAGAAATTGATAGGAAAGTTATTAGACTTATAAAAAACATATATTGGAAATTGCAAGCTGCCATAAGGATTGATAATGAAGTGGGACAATATCAGCCTATTAAGAGAGGTGTGAGGCAGGGATGTGTAATGTCTCCAGATCTTTTTTCCCTTTACAGTGAAAATATTTTCAGAAATGTAGAAGATATACATGGAATCAGCATTGGAGGACGAAACATCAATAACAATAGATATACAGATGATGCAGTATTGATTGCAGACAATGAGCAGGATCTGCAACAATTAGTAGATGCGGTTGTTGCACACAGTGAGCAGCTGGAGTTAGAATTAAATTGTAAAAATTCACAAATTATAGTCGATAGAACGTTCAATAACTGATCGCAGCATATACACAGCATTTATTGTACCCTTCCCTTCTGCAGACCCACATTGTTCTTCCCCTTTTTCAGGTTGTATTTTCTTCCTCACTCTTTACATGATAATTCTTAGCAAAATCTTCCTGTTGTGGCTCATTATATTTAATAAACAGTGTTACATGAGTGGGTGAGAATAAACACTGTTATATGTTGTTGTTTTGCATATCCTTTACAGAACATCGCTGTCAACATCAGCATCTTTCAGCTGTATGTTGATTTCTTGGCAAGATTACGCTCAGTAGTTTGCCATTGCTTTCTGAGCGGCCGTCTCAGTATCCCGCAAGTCACCAGCGGGGGTCGAACCGCTCCCAGCTCTCGCCCTGCTACGAGACTCTGCGTGATAAACGGGATTACGGAGAAAGTGTTTTAACCCCTCGGCCAGAGAGACCGACACTGTTATATGAGTGGGTGAGAATAAACAGTGTTATATGAGTGGGTGACAATAAACAGTGTTATATGAGTGGGTGACAATAAACACTTATACAAGTGGGTGCGAATTGTCGGAGGAAACCAAAAACAGCGTAAAGTTGGCTCCAACAGGCAATTACTGGAGCCGTCTGCCGCCTGATGACGTCACTTCAGTTGAGAGGGAATTAGGTTTGCCAGGAATAAGTTCACTTAGCAACTTGTGATCAAATGAAGAACAAAATTGACCTCTTGCCAAGATTCCGATTTTTTGGTAACACTTTCAGTTTGAAGAAACTACTCACGTGGAGGGAAATCTACATCATTCGACATGAATAGCTGGAGTTGACTGAGCGTGCTGGCTGGAGAGTTATCAGACTTTAGTCTGATCGAGTCGGTCAACATAGAGTTTCTCCAAGATTTGCTCCTACATCCTTCCCTCAGATCTTTGACGAGGGCGGAGGACAGTTCACGCCCCAGGCAAACAGCCATGGCGCGCCCGCCTCTCCATCAACAAACCATTCTACTGCGTCCCTCTAATTGGGAATATTTACTCATGTCTTTAATTCAGCGTTCTAAGCCGAGCGCTGTTGCTTGGATACACAGACTCCAGAAAGGGCTGTATTCATGCATAGGCAAATGGACGCATATTATTGCGGCGGAAGTAGCGTCTGAGAAAATATCAGCAAATACAGCTGTCGTAATACAACGTTTGTGAAGATAGCAAATACAACTGTCATAATACAACGTTTGTAACGATATTAGCAAATACAACTGTCATAATTCAACGTTTGTGAAGATATCAGCAAATACAACTGTGATAATACAACGTTTGTGAATATATCAGCAAATACAACAGTCATAATACAACGTTTGTGAAGATATCAGCAAATACAACTGTCATAATTCAACGTTTGTGAAGATATCAGCAAATACAAATGTCATAATACAACGTTTGTGAATATATCAGCAAATACAACTGTCATAATACAACGTTTGTGAAGATATTAGCAAACAAAACTGTCATAATACATTAGTCATAGTGTTGTTTGTCCATCAAGAATGATGATGACCATTCATTTCATCCAGTGGGGTTGAAAGTATGGAGCCGTGAGTTCTAAGATGGCTGATAAGGCCTATTTTGGCTCGAAATATTGTTTGAAAATGTGGGCAAAGAATGCTTGACGTTCCAGGAGGAGGATCACATGCAGTGGTTTTTCTGTCCAGCCGTTTCTTCACAGCTCTTGCAGTCCTGGTTGCTTCACATGTGACTGCACCCATGCGTAATGATGTACGCCACAAATTTGGGTCTTTGGCAGCAGTTTCCCAGGTGTCATGATGAAATTCCTAAAGCGTTCAGTGAGATCTTCAGTGTCTTTAAAGCGTTTCCTCTGGCCACCTTGCAAGCGTTTACTACAACGCAGTTCGCCGTAGAAAAAATCCTTTAGGAAGCCTGTGATCTGGCATGCGAGTTAAGTGACCAGCCCAGCGAATCTGATTCTTCATTAGTAGAATGTGGATACCATCCATGCTGTAGTTGATGTCTATTCCAATGTCGATGTTCTCGAAGGCATTCATCAGCATGGCTGAAAACATGAGGCTGAACAGTGTTGGTGCCAGGACACGCCCTTGCTTCACTCCATTGGTGACAGGAAAGAGCTCAGACAGTTCGCCATTTTCCCGTACTCTTGCCTGCATATAATCATGAAATAGCCGCACTATTCAGACAAACTTTCGTGGACAGACATATTTTGCCATAATCTCCAACAGTCCTTCTTTGCTGATTGTATCAAAAGCCTTGGTAAGGTCAATGAAAGTGGAGAACATTTCGCATTTCTGTTCCTGACATTTCTCTTGCAGCTGCCTTGCAGCGAACATCTTGTCAACAGTTCCACGTTCTTTTCTGAAGCCACATTGTCTCTCAGGAAGAAGATCTCAAGATCAAGATGGGCCGTGAGGCGATTGAGAAGAATTCTGGCGAGTATCTTACCTGCAATTGAGAGCAAGGAGATGCCTCGGTTGTTGTCACGGGATTGGCAGTTTCATATACGTTTGTGAAGGTGGACTATTGACGCGTCCTTGAAATCATGTGGCATGGTCTCGTTCACCCATATGTTTGTAAAGACTTGGTGAAGCTGCTCTGTTAGGACCGGCTCAACTGCCTTGTATATCTCTGCCGGGATGGAGTCAGGACCAGGTGCCTTGCCGCTGGAGAGTTGCTGGATGGCTTTGTTTAGTTCCACTATGGTTGGCAATTCATCAAGAGTATCATTAGTTGGAACATTAGTTGGGGGGGGGGGGGGCATGCGTGGTCTCGAGGTATAGTGCCCACCTCGAGTGCTGGAGGTCCCGGGTTCATGTCCCGGTGAGGACCGGGATTTTTTCACGTGGACTTCTAGTAATAAAATTTCCCCTGGTCTCTGGGTAGTGAGATCGGACGCCCGTGTGTATTATTGCGCACGTAAAAAATCACTTGGCAGTTGGAAATCGAAAAAGAGTAGCCTAACGGCGCTGCCAGGGTAAAATTTCGAGTTAAAAATCTACCCAACGTATTTCAGGATCCTCGACGGTGCTACGGAGTTCATGTACTGAGCTGAGTTTCTCCAGACTCAGGTTTGAGCTAGGAGGAGAACGGAACACTTATGGGTTGCACCGGTGCGCCGTGATGTTGATCCATCGACTAAACTATTAGTTGGAACTTGATGAATGCAGTTGATGGTTTTATCATCGAAGAAGGAGGTTGCAATTAAGATGTTGCTGAAATACTCTGCCCAGCAATGAAGGACATTTTCTTATCGGTGACCAATGTTTCCCCATCTGCACTGAGGAGGGGAACTATGCCTGGTGATATAGGACCCTAGACCGCTTTCGGTGAGTTTAACAGTGCTGGCCGACATTGCAGGGGAAGTCAAGGGACGTGACGTAAATCGGTGGGAGCAATAATTGTAAAACCCTCCATGCTGCATTTTCAAGTATGAGTCCGAACGCATGTAAAGTCGAGTTCTATTACGTTTTATTGTGGATTCATACAAATTCAGGATCATTAATCAGCATGGCCACAAAAGCTCTGGGTCACGGCTCAAATTACAAAATGGCTTTATAAATCACCAACCTAAAAATCTCACTCTCGCCTGATGGAACCCTTCATGCTGCCACTTGGGATGATGGTTCGAAGCTTCTGTCCCGTAACCAAGTGGTCATCCCCTATGACTCTCCTTAACGCATCATCAGGAGACCGTGCTCAATCGTGCACAGCCCACTTTTCATCTTGCACATTAAGTACCATGCTTTGCCTTTGGAACCCCTACCTTTTGCCTTGCGGATCCATAACAGTGGCACACTGTTATATGAGTCGTATAAGTTTTTCATATCATGTCTGTCAGCAAAGCCTTGAATCTCATCAGCTTTGTTGCTCAGCCAGGAGTCCGGCATGTGCCGAAGTTTCTGCTGCACTACTCTCCGAATGTTATTGTCCATCCATCATGTGCCATGCCGATGAGCGTTGTCACCGCCTCACGTTCACATATAATAGAGGGCTGCAACTCCAGCCCAAGGGAAACCAGTGAGTCGCGCAGGACCCGAGTAATCTAGAACCTTCTCGAAAGAGCTGGTCACAAAGTCCATGATTCCGTGGACACTGATGTGGCCCGCCTAATGCGGGGTCCACGAGGAACTCGGACAGAGTTACCGCCCGTGTCGAGGCAGAGGACAAACGGACTTGAGAGAGACAACAAGGCCTGCCTGAGAGGGACTCATAGATATTCATAGATATACTTAGGCTAGATAGTGTGCTAGATTGTTGTATGACAACTATATGTCTGATGTTTAACTATCTGTGATATGTAATATAAGAGAGCGCGGGTCTGTTTACCCACTGCGCCAACTGTACACTTGTATACAATAAATGTTCTATATCCTAGCGAACAGTGTATTGTTGCCTGTATGAACCCGAACCATTATTTAGATAAGAGTAAGATGATGACAGGCTTTTTGGGGGCTAGTTTTCCGGTTGTGGCATAGAATGTATTCTTAAAAACCTGTTAAATGCCATGTAAAATTAATTATTTAATCATATCACATTGATTTTTGGTAAAACATTGATTTTTGGTAACACATTGATTTGTTTAAATCAAAGAAATTGTTAACATTACAAGTTTACATAAAACTAGTAGCTATCTAGCGATAAAATAGAAGTAACCTGAGTCCCTCGGCAATGTCTCACCATTGCCTCCACAGCGCCTCTTTATTTTGATTCTGTAAACAATTTTTTTTGACATGTTACTATTTTGACATTTTTTTTTGTGACAGTCACTAATGTTTTCTCGCTCCACGAGCAGATTGTTCCGCAACAAGTGCCGCGTCCAACCGATGAAACCTTTCCAACTGTGACGAGAGTGCAAGACAACATCGAGGAGCTTCAAAATTCAGAGCTAAGTTTCACCTCATACTCATTGTAATTCTAAGCTGTACTTCTCATGTTTCATCAATGTATTATTTTGTATCATATTGATTTCTTTGCATATTCATAACCTTGTCACCAACATAACCTTGCATTTTGATTTACACATTCATAATTAGGGGAGTTAACCAAATTTTCGACCACACAACATATTTTTCTAAGGGATTTAACTCTATAAACTTAACAAACAAGTAAAACACAAAATGTCTAGTTTAGATAAATGCATTGAGCAAGGAATAAAGTTAGGTTATAAAGAAGAGAAACTGTCAGAATGGGCACAGAAAACACACGCAGAAAACATTGCCCGTGAAGAAAGAGCGATGGAACGAGAGGAAAAGAAATTGCAAATGGAGACCGAAGAAAAGAAATTGCAAATGCAAGCAGAAGAAAGAAATTGCAAATGCAAGCAGATGAAAAGAAATTGCAAATGGAGGCCGAAGAAAAGAAATTGCAAATGCAATTACAAGCAGATGAAAAGAAATTGCAAATGGAGGCCGAAGAAAAGAAAATGCTAATTGAAGCAGAAAAAAAAAATGCAATTGCAAATTGAAGAGAAGAAAATACAATTGCAGGCTCAGGAGAAACAGATGGAGCTTGAGGCCGCCGCCAAACAGGCCCAATTGAATGCCGAGACACAGATTAAACTAAAACAGATGGAAATGGAGTCCAACACAGAAATATCAATAAATAAGTTAAGAAGCAAAGAAGAAGAACAAAAATATAACAAGTACAAAGGACTCGTTAAGGCGTTCTGTTCTGGAGATTCCATCTCCGCCTACTTAGAAAATTTTGAGTGTCTCATGTCTCATCATAAAATCATTAAATCAGATTGGGCATTTATTCTGATGAGGAACTTAGCTCTTGAACCACTAAAAGTAATAGAGACAATACCACAGGAAATGCGAAAAGACTATGAGTACCTAAAACAACGCATTCTCCAACATTTTTCTTTAGACACTGCAGGTTACCAACAACAATTTGCCAAATTATCTCCACAACCAAACCAAACCTTTATAGATTATGTCAGTACAGTCCAAGACATATGCACAAAATGGATTAACTCGGCTAAAACCAACAATAGCCATGATAAACTTAAGGAGCTTATTATAATAGATAAAATAGTTAGCACCATCCCCACACCTTTTGCCAAGTTCTTAAAACAAATGGACTGTAAGAGTATCCAGGAAATAGAGGCTAAGGGGAATGCATTTTTCACAGCAAATAGGGATATTTTTCAGCTTAACATAAGTCACAATGATACAGCAGCTGCAGTAGTGAACACCAAATACTCCAAACAAACAGAGAGTAGATTTAAACCACGATCCAAGGTCGGTAAAGTAGTAAAATGCCAATATTGCAATTACCATCACGACAGTTACGGGATGTGCGACAAAGCACCCACCTACCCTCAACACCTCCAGAAGATGGTGGATAGGCAAACAGCTAAACGCATGGCTTACCACAGAGCAATTAAATGTTATTTCTGCAATAGCTGGGGTCACTATAATAAGGATTGTGAAGGCCGAAAGTTATTGAAACAGGCCAATGCTGCATTAGTAGAAACGTCGTCTGACGAAGAGCTTGAGTCACTGAATGAATGTGACAATCAGCACGACAATGAAAGCGAGCTTGGGAATGCTGTACACATCATAAACACCATAACAGACAGTAAGTGCAACACCTGTACGAAGTTCCAATTTGACACAACACTACATTGTGGACACACGATCCCTATTTCAAATGTAACAGCTAACGCTGCTTTGTCATCTACAGCAAGCTAGTTTTTTTTACAGGGTTTGTTAACAACAAAAAGTGCACGTTAATTCGCGATTCCGGCGCAACGCTCTGTGGGGTTAGGAAAACATTAATAGACGCTAAAGACTACACAGACAAACATGTGACGTGTCGCACATTCTCAGGTACGATAGAGAAATACCCCCTTGCTTTGGTCGAAATTCAAACACCGTTCATATCAGGACAAGTATTGGCTGCTGTCCTTGAAAATCCAGTCGCGGATATTATTCTTGGTAATTTACCCAACATACATCCATGCTCTGAAAGAGAAATCAAAAGGTGGGAGCAAAAACACGGTATCCACCACAGAAACAGCGACGCAAAAGAGAAACACCATTCTTGCTTGTCTCAAGCTGCCAAAATACCAAGGGAGACAACCACTGAGGTAATTCAAAAAGAATTTACCGAGGTGTACAATGCAGGGGCGGTCGAATCTAGAAACGATACGACCGAATTAAAACCTCGAATTGAGGATGCTACCAAACTACCAACTACCGAACCTGTAAATGTGCAACAAAACACACAACACACAAACGCAATAACACGACAGACAACCCACAAAACCAACACCGACCAACTGCAGGAATCATTAGAAATAGTAGCGCCAAACTTAACTAACATCACTTTTGGTAATGAACAGAAAGCAGATACAACACTTGCACCATACTTTAAATTAGTTGGACTTAAACCAAAAGTTACTAAAAACGCATCGTGGACATTTAGGCTACATAATAACATCTTAACTAGATTTTACACAACAAACCAGACCACGACACAGCAAGTAGTGTTACCACAAGCACATCGAGACAAAGTGCTAAAATTAGCCCATGACTCCCCTTTTGGAGGTCACATGGGGTATGAAAAGACCAGGGCTAGAGTCCTCACCCAATTTTATTGGCCAAAGTTTTGCCAACATATAAAAACCTTCTGTAGATCTTGTGATGTATGTCAGAGACTGGGGAAAAAGGGAAAAAACCCTACAGCAGAAGTCCAATCAACGACAACTGCCTCGAGGCCTTTCCAAATCGTGGCAGTTGACCTAGTAGGTCCGTTGAATCACATATCGAATAAGGGGAATAGGTACATTTTTACTCTTGTGGATTTATGTACAAGATGGCCCGAAATGCTGCCATTAAGATCTATCTCCTCTAAGGATGTGACGGACATATTACTAAATATTTTCTCCCGTTTTGGCTTTCCGGAGAAAATCATTTCTGATAGAGGTACCCAGTTCATATCTAATGCCACCCAATCAGTAACTAAGTTACTAGGCATCAAGCAGTGTTTCACCAGTCCCTATCGACCGGCCGCAAATGGTATCTGCGAAAAGCTTAATGGGGACCTGAAACACATGCTATCTAAAGTGACAGCTGAAAATCCAGCCGATTGGGACATACTTCTCCCAACGGTGCTGTTCGCATACAGAGAAGTCCCTCAATCAAGTACAGGGTTCTCTCCCTTCGAATTGATGTATGGAGCGAACCCAAGAGGACCTCTCACCATTTATAAAGAGATCATATCACAACCTGTAGATAGCCAACTTCCCATTTCCACCTATGATTTGGTCACTGATACCAGAGACAAAATCATACGTTCTTGTATATTGGCCAGAACATCACTACAGGAGAAAGGTTTTAAATACAGGCAGTACGCCAATAGAGGGGCAAAAACAATTGTCCTACATCCAGGTCAGGATATTTTACTTCTACTACCTGACAAAAGAGATTTACTGTCAACCTCTTGGCAGGGACCTTTTAAGATCATTAGAAGAATTTCAGAAGTAGATTACGAAATCTCTTTAAATGGAAAAGTTAAAAATATTCCATGTAAATATGTTGAAACCATACTATGCTAGACAGGACAATGAGACAAATGAACAGACGCAACAAACTGTTGACGGAGACGAAACGACAATTTCCCAACGGAATGACACCTCGACAAACGAAGCATCGTTAACGACACACGCTTACGACGACAAAAACGACGAAGACATATGGACATTACCGACAATCTGTGATATTGACAATGACGACAAATTTGACGACATATTGACGATCGATCTCGACGACGACGACAATGACATTGAAGACAATTTACAAACTGTAGCATCTGTGATAAATCAGACAGACATGGACAATACTGAAATCCCTGTACCAATCATGACTGACGACGGAAGTATAAATGACATACATATCTGTGACACTTTGACACAACAACAGCGACAAGACATTTTGACGCTCCTGGACGACTATAAGACGATCTTTTCTAACAAACCTGGACGCACTGATAAAATAACACATTCAATTGTGCTGACAGATCTGAGACCGGTCAAATGTAGACCATATTCTATTCCTCTCCATTACAGATCTAATTTAGATAAAGAAATTTTAGATTTAGAGAAGAATGGCATTATTCAAAAATCTATGTCTCAATATTCTTCACCGATTGTCTTGGTGAAAAAGAAAGACCAGACAATCCGCTTATGCATCGACTATAGAATATTGAATACCAGAACAACAACGGATGCAGAGCCTATGAACAGTTGTGAAGATCTTATTTTAGATATGGCTCAATCATCCTTATTTTCTAAGACAGATTTAGCGAAAGGATATTGGCAAGTTCCTCTACACCCTTCTTGTAGACATATAACAGCATTCGCAACACCTCTCGGGTTATACGAATGGCTATATCTTCCTTTTGGCCTGAAGAACGCACCGGCCACATTTGTGAGACTAACAAGATTGTTATTACACGGAATTAATGATGTAGTTGCTTATATTGATGATATATGTGTCCATTCTTCTGATATGACTTCTCACTTACTCACCCTAAAACAAGTCTTCCACCAAATCTCTCTTTTTGGACTTACTATCAAACCTTCCAAGGTTGAAATAGGCTATACACAAATAGACTTCCTTGGTCATAGAATTTCTGAAGGAAAATTGTTGACTGATGATAAAATTGTTTCCAAGATCCTTAATCTAGAAGTACCTACCACAAAGAAGCAGGTTAGAAGTTTACTAGGTCTGATTAACTATTATTCTAAATTCATTCCACATTGGGCAGAACTCACCTCAGTCTTTTCTGATATGTTAACTAAAGATCATCCATCAAAAATTTGTAAAAGTACCAGCTTAGATGATGCAATGTGTAGGTTGAAACATATTTTTTCTAATCCACCAGTCTTACGATTACCCAACATAAATTTACCCTTTATTTTGACCACAGATGCGAGCGCTATCGCAATAGGAGGATGTTTAATGCAGGAAGTTGATGGCGTTCGACACCCGATCCTCTACGTAAGCCGCAAACTGAAGAAGGCTGAGACTCGTTATGCCACAGTTGAATTGGAGTGTTTGAGCCTTTTGTTCTGTATATTGAGATTATCTAAGTTCCTCTTAGGAAGCCACTTTGTGGTCCTCACAGACAGTTCGCCATTATTAGTCCTTAACCATGGGTCGCCCAAAAACAACAGGTTACAAAGATGGTGTCTTCTACTTCAGGACTTTGACTTTGAAATTCGCCATATTAAGGGCACCGATAACATAGTGGCTGACCTTTTATCACGGCAGACAAATGCGCCAGTAGAATGACTCTAATCACATTGGCCAGTAGCCACACTATAAACTGTGATACTTTTAGTCCGTTACATATAACAGTGTGACTCTACACCTGCTAGAGTACTCTCAGTGATTAGGTGAATTACGACACCCATAAACATACGTGAAGAGCTATATTGTAAGAACTATACCATCAAATGCCTAAGCTCTAGAACGATTCCAGCAAGAAACAGTAACTGTGTTTATTTCAACCAATAATATCAACCAGTGAACTATCTCTGAACACTGTAATATTTCATACGGGACAGTGAGAGCAATCCATACTTGCTGTTGCTACAAATCTTTGCAAACAGCCGAAACAGAACAACATCGACGACAACACTCAAGAGACAGCCATACTAACTTTAACATTCATGGCATAACACACGAACGAAGGGACGTCAACGCGCACATCATCGTTGGAATTATGTAATTAATTAGTTTACTATTAAATATGTATTATATTTCCATTAATGATGTATATAAATTGTGTTAACCTGTAACTTGTACATATTCTACTTTAATATTCCAGACGGTACCATTCATAAGCTAAATAACCGTCCTATACAAGTGTCTCTAGTTAAATTATAACCTATTTTTCATTCATTGTACAAAAAGTACGTATTTTCTTAAAGGGCAAATATCGCCTAGCCCATTTTTTCTAAGGGCAATAACGCTTACCTCAACTTTAAATATATATTTTAGCCAATTACTATTTTGAATGACAGATGAGTGAATGACTGCGTGAAAGGATTAAATGAGAGAACGATACACTTGGCGGACAAATTGTACGCAAAACGTATTCATTGTAATTTGTCTGCGTCTTCCATGTAAAAGTGCATGACTTGTCTAATTTGTCAATACATGTATAAAACTTAGTTTAGTAGTGAGTTTAATTTAGTAGTTATTGTAATATACTTAGTTTAGCAGTTAGGATACATCTAAGCACCACTACTTGGAATGCCTAGTCAGGTATTGCACACAGTGCAGTATTACATGATTGAGGTTATCCCAACTCGTGACGCTTGGAATTACACCACACATTCAGCACGCACGTTACACAAACCTCAAAACTCAACACTATCAATTTAAAATACAGTCACTTTATTAGATACATCAACTTATTAGTTAACACACTAACAAGCCAACAGGGACACATGTAGTCTGAGGGGGATAAAAGAACAAGGTAACTACATATTTAGCATTATATAACATACGGGAGTAAAAGTGTATAGAAATACACACACAGATCAAGATTTGAAGGTGTACTTATTTAGCCAAGACTTCGGTCTTGTTAACCCTCTATTATATAGGGGTTATTTGTCTGGGTACCATTTCGGGTACTATGAGAAGGGCGAGTTGTAAATACAACTACTAAAACGCCACGTAACTTCGGTCTGATAAGCATATTTAAGCACACGAGAGACAGGGATCTCTGCACCAAATCAGACAAGTGTTGTATGGTAGAATACATGAGTTTTTAGTGCTAGTAGGTAGGTTACCAGGTTACTATCCACCAAACTACAAACACCAACTTTATGTGATTCGGTGACAGAATTAGAACGGATCTAATTCCCAACAACAAATCATGTCAGGGGGGAGGGGGGATCCTGTCACCGCCTCACGTTCACATATAATAGAGGGCTGCAACTCCAGCCCAAGGGAAACCAGTGAGTCGCGCAGGACCCGAGTAATCTAGAACCTTCTCGAAAGAGCTGGTCACAAAGTCCATGATTCCGTGGACACTGATGTGGCCCGCCTAATGCGGGGTCCACGAGGAACTCGGACAGAGTTACCGCCCGTGTCGAGTTAGGACACGCGGAGACCGGCAGAGGACAAACGGACTGGAGAGAGACAACAAGGCCTGCCTGAGAGGGACTCATAGATATTCATAGATATACTTAGGCTAGATAGTGTGCTAGATTGTTGTATGACAGCTATATGTCTGATGTTTAACTATCTGTGATATGTAATATAAGAGAGCGCGGGTCTGTTTACCCACTGCGCCAACTGTACACTTGATACAATAAATGTTCTATATCCTAGCGAACAGTGTATTGTTGCCTGTATGAACCCGAACCATTATTTAGATAAGAGTAAGATGATGACAAGCGTGGACGGTCATGTTTTGCCATTTCACTCGATCACCAGAGTCGTGGATCAGCTCTATGTTTCTGTCTCGACCATGCCATGTGGCCAATCCATCCAGGTATTTGCTTCTCGGTCTCCCCCTTGGTCTGTTCCCTTCGATCTTGCCAGTTTTCACCAAGTTTTCCAAGTCATTTCTTCTCATAACATGCCAAAAAAATGTTGACTGTCTACGTCTAATGTCTCTAATCAGTTTACGATCTTCATTTGTTTCTTGAAGGACTTGTTCATTGGTTTTTCTGTCCGTCCATGGTATTCTTTGCATTTTCCACATTTCAACCACATTTCCACAGCCATCAGCTGTTTTTCAGCTTGACTGCTTATTGTCCACGCTTCACATCCATGCACAAGTACAGGTTCTATGTAGCACTTCAACACTCTTTTTCTCGTTTCAATTGATATCTTTTTATTGGTCAGTATGTTTTTCATCTGGCAAAAGGCTAACTTCGCAATGGCAATTCTTGTTCTAATCTCTTCAATGCATCTCCAATCAGATGTTAAGACTGTTCCGAGATAACAGTATGGATTCACTTGTTTAAGAATATGTCCATCTACTCGTATATCACATTGTGGTATTTCCTTCTTCCCAGTGACGACCATAATTTGTGTCTTCTTAATATTCAGTTCTTCTTCTTCTTCTTCTTCGTTCATCCGGAGTTTTTTTTTCTTTCGGATGTGATTGCGTTGTGCCTGTTTACAGCAGAGCTGCGTTCTTGCGCCGTTAGGCCGACACATCCGACTTCTGCGGGCATTTGTTGACCGGGTTAACCTTCCCGGAGGTTTCTTAGGACGTTTGACTCTCACTGTTGTGGTGTTATCCCCCATCCCAGCTGGTCCATATAGAACAGCCAAAGATCCTGGTCAGCCCTCTAGGGAAGGCAGGGGCAGACCATGGGCATTCCCCGCCATCCAAGGAGGCTTCCATACTTGCAGAGCCGATACATAGCGCTCTGGAACTGGGCTCACCCAAGGAATCGTCACGTCCTGCACATGGCTGCTTAGCCTCACTTCCGTATATTGGGCCTTCCGTTCACCATAGGCTGTTCTTCCGGAAACCAGAAGTATGCAGTCTGCAGATGACATCCACACAGTGAGCTTTCGATTCGGACTTTCCATGTAATGGATTTGCTATCCAAGCAATATTCCATTTCGTGCCACTAGGACACTTTTCCACCTTTTATGAAGTCCCACACAGTGGGCTTTTGATTCGGACTTTCCACGTAATGGATTTGCTATCCAAGCAATATTCCATTTCGTGCCACTAGGAACACTTTTCCACCTTTTATGAAGCCCACACAGCAAGGCTTTCGATTTGGACTTTCCACAGTAATGGATTTGCTATCCAAGCAATATTCCATTTCATGCCTCTGGGTCTTCATGCACCTTTAAATGTCAACCTGTATGCAGTTAAAGTAAGCTGCGGTCAACTTGAGCTTGTTGATATCTCCATAGAGCTTGTCCTCAAATGAAGCAGGTGTGGGCCAAAATATCTTTCTCTGTTCTGCATACGTTGGGCAATCCTGCAGCAAATGTTTTGCTGTCATTTTTCCAGTTCTACAATTACATTCATCGGTATCTCCTATCTTTAGTTTATTGAACAAGTGGTATTTCAGCCTGTTATGTCCTGTGCGGAGTCTGAAGATTGCTACTTGTTCTCTTCGGTCGAGTTTATAATATGCATCATCCTTCTGATGGCCTGGATGCTCTGATTCCCATTTGGTTCTATAAGTGCTTTTTATCAACCTCTTTGCCTCATTATAGGTTATGTCTATGTCAGGCTGTGGTAGTCGTCCGCCCTCTTTTGCCAGTCTGTCAGCCTCTTCGTTTCCAGGTATACTGCAATGTGATGGGATCCACTGTATTACAACTTTTTTGGATTTCTGGCATAGACCATGGAGTGCTGCTCTTAGGTCAGTTAGTTCTGTGCTGTTATTGCTCTTCAGTATTGAGACAACTGACTTTGCATCTGTGAAGATAGCTATTTGCTTCTCTTTATTTTCCTCCATCAGGAGCATTTCTGCTGCAGTTTTCAAAGCCTCTACCTCCGCTTTGAAGTTACTTGAAAATTTTCCAGTTGCCATTGAATGTGTTTTTTTCACTCCATTTTTTAAATTTAGGAGAATTCCTCCTCCTCCATTCTCTATTGAATTTTTGGCTGATCCATCTGTATATGCATGGGTCCAATTCCTGCTTGGGTAATGTTCTTTTATGTAGTTTAGGGTTATTTCTCTTCTTTCGGTTTCATGCTGAGTGTTCTTTTTCTCAATACCAGGAATGTTTTCTATCATCTCAGGCAGTTGCTGCTGTCTCCAAGCTGGGAACTTGTGTGCATTGTGTATGGGCTTGACTGTTGATATGTTAAGTATAGGATCTGCCCTAATCCTTCGTTTTGCAGTTTCTACAAAGTTGCTACGCTTCAGTCTTCCCTTTCCAAAACCATTAAATCTGTTGTACATAGGGTGGTCTGTCAATCTTCTAAATTTTTCTGCTTGTTGCTGGGCTCTGCTATCTCTTCTATCCTGCATTGGTTGTAAACAAGTGATCTTTTCTAGTTCATTAATAGGCGTTGTCTTCAGGCTTCCAGTTATGATTCGCATTCCTTGGTTTTGGACTCTACTTATTTTGTTAAAGTTTGACTTAGCTGCTGTTGCCCAAGCTGCAATGCCATATTCCAGTACTGGCCTCACCCGTCCAGTATATAACTTCTTGAGAACTTTCTCATCTGCTCCCCACGTTGTACCAGCAAGCTTTTTCATGATTGCCATTCTCTGCCTTGCTCTTGTTCGATTTTTCTCAACCTGTGTCTTCCATGTCAGGCGACGATCAAAGGTGACTCCTAGATAGTTTGGATTTTCTTCATGGCGCAATATTTTTCCATTCAATACCAGCTTAGGTTGCTGAGTTTTATTTGAGAGGGAGAACACTGTGCATGTTGTTTTCTCCTCACTTATCTTCACTAGCCATGATTTTGACCAGTCCTCTAGCGCTAATAAGGCTTGCTGTATTCTGCTGTTAGCTGTACTAATATATTCTTCAGATGTCCATATGGCTAGGTCATCTGCAAAGGAGGATGTGTGTACTCTGGCTGGAAAATTTTCTGTGATGTCATTTATATATGCTAGGAATAATGTTGGTGAAAGAACTCCTCCTTGGGGGACACCTTGCTCCAGCAGCATCATTTTGCTTGTTTGTCCTTGTACTTTTGTCCTGGCAGTTCTGTTCTCAAGGTAGTGGCTGATCCATTTATACATTTTTCCACAAACATGCATGTTTTGCAGTTTTACTTTCAGTCCTTCCTTCCATACTTTATCAAATGCTTTTTCTAAATCTATCCAGACTGCTAGTGTGTGCTTTTTCTCTTGGAAGGCATCCTCTATTTCCTGAGCTATATAGGTTATTTGATCTTCAGTGGATCTGTACTTTCTGAATCCTGCTTGGTGTGGTGTTAAGAGTTTGTTTTCTTCCAGATGCCATGTTAGCCTGCCATTGATAATGCGTTCCATTAATTTTCCTACACAGCTAAGTAGACTGATAGGTCGATAGCCATTTGGTTCTTCCAGGTCTTTTCCTTTCTTTGGGACTGGTATTAGTATAGCTTCCTTCCATGCCTGTGGGACTATTCCTCTCTTCCAGCTGTTATTTAGGACTGCTAGTAGTTTCTTTTTTGCCTTGTTGCCTAGTCCTATTAGCATTTCATTTGTGATTCCATCCTTTCCTGGTGATTTCTTCTTTTTTAGGGTATTCATTGCCTGTTCCATTTCTTCCATTGTTAGATTTGCCATCATATATTCTGCTGCTGTCTCTGTATTTCTATGATGTATCTGTTTGTCTTTGATTGCTTTCTTCTGTTCGGTTGTAATATCAATGTGGTTTGCATTTGCATAGTGTTCCATTAGTGCATTTGCAGCCTTTTTTCCTGTAAGCAAGGCATTTCCTTGTTTAATTGTTATTTGTTTGTTTCTAGGTCCTTCATTGTTCATGGCTTTCACTAGTTTCCATAGTTTGTTTCCATCCCTGTCAAAATTCAGGTTTTCTGTTTTTTCCCTCCAACAATCTCTTGTTGTTTGATTTACTGTTCTTTTATATTTTGCTGAGATGGCTTTGAGAGAGATATTCGCTTCAATTGTTTGTTCTCTCTCTGCTGTCTTCCTGGCATCTTCAACTTTGTCCTCCAAACTTTGTAGTTCTTCAGTCCAGTATGGTTTGTAATTTTTCCTCGCTCCTCTAGGAATGGACTCAGTGGCTGCCTGTATTATCGCTCTGTTTAGACTTTCCACCATTTGCTTTATGTTGCCATATCGTGTATTTATGTTTTCACAATATTTGTCTGTTAGTATGGCAAATCTGTCCCAATCTGCTCGTTTGTAATTCCAGCGGGGCAAGGGCTTTTGCTCCTGTGGAACATACTCCATATTCATTACAAGCTTGATTGGTCTGTGGTCACTACCTGCTAATTGGTCCAGCACATGGCGATCGATTTTGTGGAGGATGTCTCCTGTGCAGAAAGCTAAGTCTGGAGTAGAAGTGGTAAGCCATCTTCTGGAGTAGAAGCTCGGTGTGTCATCCGCTTTGTTGAGTAGATGGAGATTTGAGTCTATTTCCCAGTCCTCCAATTCATCTCCTCTTTTGTCAGTATCTGGGTATCCCCATCTTTCTGAACGGCTATTAAAGTCTCCGACAATAATGCAGTTTGTGTCAGTTATTTTCATGTTTGAGAGTGTAAGGTCCTTATCTGCTGGGCTATACAGATTGTAGATTCTTATTTTCACGTCCTTTATCATTATATCAACACCTATAATTTCTGTTTGGTTGTCAGAGATCACAGATACTTCGCTGCAAGGTATTGTATTTCGTGCAAGTATTAGAACTCCTCCTTTATGTCCTTCGCGGTCGAAACGTGTGGCCTGATATCCTCTGACTGAAAATTTGCGATTGGCATTGAGGTGTGTCTCTTGAATGCATGCCACATCTATTCTATCTTTATGAAGACGCTGTGTCAGGGATTCTTTCTTGTTATAAACTCCTTCGGCATTCCACTGTAGTATGTTGAGTGTCCTTGGTATTTGGTCAATAGCTCTTAACCTACTCCTCTGTGCCTTGACTCCACAGCACAGGGGAAGGTGACCACCAGTAGTCATGGGTGGACCCCCTCGAGGCAGGGGGCCCGGCACTATCACCGCCTGATGGGACTTCACGGGATTAGCACCATAACGATTAAATTTCATCTGTGGCATCATGAAATGATAAAGTTACGTTGCACTTCTTTGTCAAGCTTGTGGCTCAGTACATCCGATTTCGACAAGCACTTTTCGGGATGCTTTCCCTAGCCTTTGACTGTCCCCAGTCTACCTACAAGGCAGCAGGTTTGTGCGTCACTTTGTCTGGTCCCTCTCCCTTGACCTGTCCGACATGGGTGACCCTACCAGTAGCAGTGCTACCGTCGGCATAGCTCTTGGGGTCATTGGAACGCGCAAGCCCCTCTACCTCGTCAAGGTGGACGCACGGCAGAGGGGTAATATTCAGTTCTAACACTTGTTGTTCACTGTGTGTAACAACCGCATCTACTAAATTTTGCAGGTCCTGTTCATTGTCTGCAATCAAGACTGTATCATCTGCATATCTAATGTTATTGATGTATCTTCCCCCAATGTTGATTCCTTCCATATCTTCAATATTTCTGAATATATTTTAATATTTTTATATATTTTAACTGTACAGGGGAAAAAAGATCTGGAGACATTACACATCCCTGTCTCACACCTCTCTTAATAGGCTGATATTGACCTACATTGTTATCAATTCTTATGGCAGCTTGTTGTTTCCAATATATATTTTTTACAAGTCTAAGGTCTTTTCCATCGATTTGTAGATCTTAAAGCATCCTTATCATGCCGACATGTCTCACATTATTGAAAGCCTTTGTGTAGTCAATAAAGCAAAGATATAGATCTTAGTTTACTTCTATAGAACGGTCAATTACTGTTCTCAGTATATACACAGCATTTACTGTGCCCTTGCCTTCTACAAACCCACATTGTTCTTCTAGGCATCTGTATTTTATGTTGACTTCGGGACATTCAAATGTGCCTTGAGGAGAAAATGTTTCTCGTCCAGCAATTGGTTGATGTCTTCGGAATTTTCAACAAACGAGTCTTTATGTTTTCGTGGCGCTGGATCTAGGATTTCCATAGCAGTGTTTTAAATTATGTCCTTTAGGGCTCTCCACTCTGTTTCCGCATCCTGTTTAGCTGCAGCATTGGGCTTGAGGCGGTCTTCCAGCATAATTTCAAACGACAGCTGAATTTATTTGCTGTTTAGGTGGGGGACATTTATTGTTTTTTTTTTTTTTTCTTTTGTTTGCAATTTTATTTCTTGAGGACGCCGTGGTGGCTTGATGTGTATGTTTATTTTCGAGACAATGAGACAATGATCTGTCCAACATTCGGCACCACACATGGATTTTGTCACCGCACTTTTCATCTGTCACTCCTCCTGACGATATATATGAAGTTGGATGAAGAATGACTTGCGCCATGAATTGGATTAAAGTCTGGACGAGTTGCGCGCAATTCTTCGACCTCATTCTCTCGCCTGAGTCCATCTAAGTCCAGTGGCAAGACAAGTCAAGACGACTGGAGACGAATTGGATGTTCGTCCATCACGAATTATGAGGACCATTCAATCATTGCATATTTTAATTTGATGAAGAACGAATGGCTTGCGCTTTAGATTGGATTATAATGAGGAAGTGGTTGCGCAACTCCTTCGACCCCACTCTCTCGTCTGCGTACATCTGGTTCTAGTGGCGAGCATGGCAAGACGACTGGAGACGGACACAGATGCAGTCGACGTTAGGCTGCCACAGGCTAGTTATCCCTGTATATATTGGCTCTCAAAATCAACTGGTAGCCTAGAGCCTCGTGGAGACGAATACAGGTGCAGTGGATGACCAGGGCGCTCTACTGCCTTGCTGTGCCCATTAAGTTCTACAACGCTTTGCAGGTAAACGCCGTCTTGCCCGTTGAATCATCAATTATTTCTTCCGCGCAGTCTGCCGAATTCTGTCTTTACACGCTGGGTAGGCATACCCTAGCTCACCGATTGGTTTGAAACCAAATCGGCTACCCGCGCCTGGTTTAGCCAGCCTGTTACAGCTGTTGCCCGGGGGGTGGACGCTGTCGCTTGCTGACAGCTACTAGGCCACAGGCGTGAACTGGATGTCAGGCTTGACATAACTGTCGTAATACAACGTTTGTGAAGATATCAAATGCAAAAAAACCAGTCATAATACATATGTGAAGATATCAGCAAATACAACTGTCATAATACAACATTGATCTGTGCTATAGATGTTCCTACAACTAGAATTACCTGTGCTATAGTTGGAACCAGAATGGCATATGCTATAGTTGTTCCTACAACCAGAATGGCATATGCTATAGTTGTTCCTACAACCAGATTGGTCTGTGCTATAGTTGTTCCTACAACCAGAATGGCATGTGCTATAGTTGTTCCTAAAACCGGATTGGTCTGTGCTATAGTTGTTCCTACAACCAGAATGGCATATGCTATAGTTGTTCCTACAACCAGATTGGTCTGTGCTATAGTTGTTTCTACAACCAGAATGGCATATGCTATAGTTGTTCCTACAACCAGATTCGTCTGTGCTATAGTTGTTCCTACAACCAGTATGGCATATGCCATAGTTGTTCCTACAACCAGATTGGTCTTTTCTATAGTTGATCCTACAACCAGAATGGCATGTGCTATAGTTGTTCCTGAAACCGGATTTGTCTGTGCTATAGTTATTCCTACAACCAGGTTGGTGTGTGCTATAGTTGTTCCTACAACCAGAAAGTATGTGCTATAGTTATTCCTACAACCAGATTGGTCTGTGCTATAGTTATTCCTACAACCAGAATGGTCTGTGCTATATTTATTCCTACAACCGGATTGGTCTGTGCTATAGTTATTCCTACAACCAGAATGGCGTGTGCTATAGTTATTCACACAAACAGTCTGGTATGTGCTATAGTTGTTCATACAACCAGAATAGCCTGTGCTATAGTTGTTCCTACAACCAGAATGGTCTGTGCTATAGTTATTCACACAACCAGTCTGGTATGTGCTATAGTTGTTCCTACAACCAGAATGGTCTGTGTTATAGTTATTCACACAACCAGTCTGGTCTGTACTATAGTTGTTCATACAACCAGAATGGCCTGTGCTATAGTTGTTCCTACAACCAGATTGGTCTGTGCTTTAGTTGTTCCTACAACCAGATTGGTCTGTGCTATAATTGTTCCTACAACCAGAATGGTCTGTGCTATAGTTGTTCCTACAACCAGATTGGTCTGTGTTATAGTTGTTCCTACAACCAGATTGGTCTGTGCTATAGTTGTTCCTAAAACCATAATGGTATGTGCTATAGTTGTTCCTACAACCAGAATGGTCTGTGCTATAGTTGTTCCTACAACCAGAATGGTCTGTGCTATAGTTGTTCCTACAACCAGATTGGTCTGTGCTATAGTTGTTCCTACAACCAGATTGGTCTGTGCTATAGTTGCTCCTACATAGGGTTGCCCGACGTCCGGTAAAAAGAGGACATGTCCTCCTTTTTAGCCTAATATTCTCCGCCTAACAGGCAAAGTTATAAACCTTTAAAATGTCCTGCTTTTCTTATATTTTATGTTTTAAAAAGAAATAATTTATGAGTAATAATAAAGATGATAAGGTACTAATTGTACAATCCGCTGTTTATATAATGTTTTGTTTTTAGCGTATTGAAAAAGGGCTGAATTGAATTGCTTGTTTGCTTGCTTGTGTTCGCTGGTTGTGAACTCCAGCGTGAAGTCCTGTATGTCGGATGAAGACATCCTGTTGTCCAACATCAGTGTAATGTCATACAGGACCTGAGATGTGCGCGAGTATCTGTTGTCCCATGTCTGGCTTATTGGTGTGCAGACTGGTGGTTCCTCGCCGTGCAGGCAGACACTCTCCGACTTCGGAAGAATCAGCTTTCCTACTACGTTAGCCAGGACCCCGAAGGAACCTGTTGCCAGGTTGCACGACTAGGACTTGTTAGTAGGTCTTGGCCAGTACAGAACCTGTCCCTGGTGCCTTGGAAACACCTCTGCGTCCCCCTGCTTTGAATTTATATTTATTTTTTAACATGATTGTATCTTGGTCACTTACTAAGAGTAAAGTACATTCATTGGCAGCTATCGTAATACAATTTTACTGTTTGTGGGTTTAATCTGGAACGACTCAAATGAAACATTCAATATGTCCTCCTTTGACCTCTTTGTTTTTCTTATTTGTAGTTGTTCCTACAACCAGAATGGCCTGTGAAATACTTGTTCCTACAATCAGTCTGGTTTTTGCTGTAAAAGTTGTGTTTGCAGTGAAACATTATCCGTTGATTGATTGTGTCCTGTGTGATGTGAGCTATATGATACGACCTATATGCTGTGTCCTATTTGATGTGAGGTATATGATGTGACCTATGTATGAGCTAACTGATGCTCGTCTCCCGTGTGTTGCCCGGGCCCATAAAGGAAGCCAATAATAGTAACACTGTTGCCTACCATGCATGTCGTAAGAGGCGACTAAGGAGGCTATGGTTCCGTCGCCCTGCTAATGAGTGAGTGCGTGGCGCGACACTGTGAGCTGTGAGTTTCGTATTGTGATAGCGCCTGACCAACGAATTTTGGTTTGGTCTATCTCGAGTTAAAAACCTGGCCACGCCGGAAACACGACTTGAAACAAAGACCCGAGGCCATTTTTCCTTGTAGCAGCCAGCCACGTCGGTTTGTGCTGGTGAGAGATGCGGGCAGCATGGCTTTCAGTTCAGTGCTGTTCTGTTGTTGTCAGGTGGGAACAATTCCCTGAGTTGATCTGTGTCAACTAATGTTGTGACAAAACTGTAAGTTTTAAATGATTAAGTTTAAAATGTTTAATTTAATAAATATTTGTATAATCGCAGCGCACGCCTGTTTACCAACTTGAAAGTGTTTACATGGTGGAACGCGTGGGTGAAAATAATTGCTAGTTAGGTGAGCTTGTAGGAACAAAGAAATATAAATAGATAATGTAGATGAGTATTACTAAAGTGAGCTGTTCTACAGATCAATGTAACGTCCCTGAGGTTTTAGGAATATAACATTTAATTCATAGAGATGCCAGCAATCAGACAATGGTGATGTGAAATACGAAGATAGGTCATTAGTGGTGGTTAAATATGGTAGAGACTGATGTCATGTCATGCCAGCCATGCTGGCACAAGATTATTTTGTTGAGAATGTATTTTACATGATTATCCTAGGACACTGTGTTACTGGCCAAATAGGTAGTGATTGATTTTTGTGCTGTCCCTCTGTAAATGTTCCAAGCTAGCAAAAAAGTGGGATATTCACCAAGATATATGTATGAGGTGTAAATTGAGATGTATGAGGTCATAAAATATTAGTTGATGAAGAGACCATGCCTAAAATTGAATGCTTATGAGTAGGGGAAAATAACCATAATATAGGTGTAATATTTATAACATGTGTAAAGCAGAGAATACTTACATGTTATATGTGGCAATGATGGGTTAATGTTTAAGCTATGTAGTTAGGACATGTAGGTAATAAATAGAAGTGAAGGAAATAATGTGTTGAATTGTAGGGACGCCATGCAGATTGATAGCCACTAGGCGTAGGAAATAATGCATCTTAATATGCGGGGTGCGTATCAGCAATCATTGTGTAATCGTAACTGCGAATGAAGTGTGGCTTTACTGAGGGAGAACAGGCAGGTGCATCTGGAACTGATATTGGTAAAGGGGTTTCTCATCTAGCATTGAAGTCTGGCATCACATCTGTTAACAGAATGCAGTAATGTTTGTCTAGGTGTATCAAGTTGTTGATGGAATCAGTGACTGAGATTCTGTCCTAAGTTAAGCATGGCGGTTGTCGCACGGTGGAGAGGATGTGATTTAGTACTGCGTACCACCCTTCGCAGAGATATTAATATGTATTTGTCGTGTGACATGAAGCGTAAGATGGCAAAAATTTATAACCGGTGTATCATAGGAAGAATTGTGGGGAACAGAGCGCACGACTGTACATTTGCTGTCCACTCACAAATAATATTACACTGATTGTGTTGAGCCTTGAATAACACTTATTGGTCATAAGTGTGTAATAATGACATAATATATATAGTACACTGGTTGTTATACTAGTGCTGATATTCTGTTTCTGCCCATTAACATGGTTATGCTTTGATCCTGTCTCATATGAATGGCACTCTGGTCACTATTTTGTGTACTTTCACTTGGTAATACTGTGTGTTTATTTTATGAGCTATCTTAGGGGCCTCAAAGAGGGCCTCAATTGAGTTCCTGTGTAATACATGTTTATCTTTATCCTTAACTTTCTGTGAATGTTGTGATTATTCTATTTGGAAGGTTACATTGTCACATTCTACAAATATGGTAATTCCACTGGGTATATGTGTCTGTTGCTTTTCATAGTTAGACATGTTTTGCTTGTTGGTTGTTAGTTGGTGATGCTAATCAAATGCTGTAACTTGCATGATATCATATGAGTGCTGGTATTCTTCATGCAAACTTGGGAATTGTTGGGGTAGTTGTCCAATG
Organism: Cepaea nemoralis; assembly: GCA_014155875.1. Classification (NCBI taxonomy): domain Eukaryota; kingdom Metazoa; phylum Mollusca; class Gastropoda; order Stylommatophora; family Helicidae; genus Cepaea; species Cepaea nemoralis. The sequence goes on from JACEFZ010010581.1 coordinate 186,963, forward strand.
AAGCTTCCGTGGTGAGGCAACTCTATGTCTGATGGTGGCAGAGTTCATAATGTTGTGTATTGTTGCATAGGAGTAAAGTGTACTATCAGATGTGGAGCACAGGAGTTCAACCTGTCAATATATGTTTTATATTAGGGAAAAGAGTACGGTGTGTTAGCAAAACAGTTGCCGGTGTGCGTAACAGTGGATAGGGAATTGTTGAGCATTAGGCTGAGAATATAGTAGGTGGTGTTTAGTTGTGACAATATCTTGGGTTGAACATTGATAGTGTTCCATGAACTTGTGGTTTATAGGGAATATTGTGTTGTCCTGTGTTACCGGTGACTTGGTACAAATTAATGTATAAAATATTCTGGAAGGTGTAGACAGGGAACTGATGATGGGTTCCTTGGCAAATGTAGCCACTTTGGTAGGTAGGAATGACAGCCTAATTTACCAGAACAAAGATGTCATTCTTATGCCTGTTAACTGAATCAATGCTGATATGTTGTTTGTGTGCAATGTCTGTTATATGTTAACCAAATGTGTTGAGATGTTGTGGCTGTTCGCAACGACTGATGTATGTACTCTGTTGTTTGTAGCTATGTGTTTACAGCTGGACAAATGAGATCAATCTTCCACTGCTTGTGTGTGTAGGAGCTGTGTGGTGTAGTTACATTGAATTGAGAAGGTGGAGCAGATTGACATTGTTGCATTAGGTGGTCCATTCTAGCAATATCAAGTGTGATCTCATGATAGCAGTGGCACAACTGGAGAAGATAATAAAGTGGGTGATCTGATGATGCAACATTGATTGTTGTATTTAACAATTAGATATGTAGTCACCTTTAAGAATAATGAGGCAACACAAGAATGATCATGCCAGTCACCAAGGGTTACCTCAGAATAGCAGTAGTACAACTAGAGGGGCAAGGTGGATAATTTGATGGAAGACATTTATGACCTATGGGTTAATTCATGTGTTATATTGTATATGCTCATTGCTTCATGTGTTTAATATGTCTTCTTTATAATGATAATCATAGATTGTGTTTTCCATTGTTACAGGAGCAGCTGACTAGTTAGTGTCAGCAAGCCTGGGTTCTTGGTGGGATAGTAAATTGTGTCACAACTCTTGTTTATGTCGCGTCTTGGGGTTTATGTTGTGTAACCCATGTTTTTGTAGTGCCTTATTGTCTGTGCAGTGTTGCTTGTGTCAAAGTTCTTTATAGTGTCAGTCTAACCAGCTATTGTTTGGAACACCTGTGTTGTGGTACTTGGTGTACCCTGTTGTCTTAAGTGCTGTTGATTGGTTAGGGGTTACCCACTGTGGTGATTTGATATATACAGTTGTCTATTGTATCTGTTATTGACACGCAATGTGCTGTTAGAAGAAATAAATAAAGAGCTTGTTTATTTGTCCTTGATTTGTTTGTTTAGTATCTTTTAGTTTTTACTTTTTACAGTCACTATTTCTACCACAATCTAACACCTTAATCCAATGTCTGGGTCTCAAATATGACAGTCAGTCCAGAGTTGAGGCCCCTGCCTGAGATCTCGTATATCTTATCTAATTACTATCCTCTTTTTTTTTGTCGGTTGAGGCGGTGTGAGGTTCTCTCTCTTTTCACTATTTTTCTTCTTTGGCCGTAACGAAGTCAGAACTACTCTTCACCTCTTAGCACCGTAGTGAAGGAAGCATCAGTCTTTATGATTGTCTCCCTTTATCTTTTACCATCGACTACAAAATGGCGACCCCGACGAGATATTGTGGCAGCCTTTGAATTGTTCTGTTAGAATTGTTTTAGTATCTAGTGATTGTTTTGTGTGATAGGTCAGTGTTTATGTTTGTGGTGTCCATTGTCTTTGAGTTGTGACATTAGAACCCAGGTTTGCTGCTGAGACCCCCCGGGCATTCCTGCACAAGAGAGGAGTCCCCTGTATGGTGAGTGGGCTCAGATAAATTGCCTCCTAGTACACCTTCACTGTATCGTATCCAGAGCAAAGATGGCTCTGTCTTCAACGTCAGGGACCGTAGCTCCCCTCCCAGTTGGTGCCCCTGACATCACAGGGCCCACTGGTGAAGTCAGGTACATAGTGGCACCTGTGAAGATAGAAGTACCTTGTTTTGGCCGGCAAGGTGGGCCAGCTGTTGAGAAGTATGTGAGGAAGGTGAGATCTGCCTGGAGGGCTGGTGCGGTGTGCGATGAAGATAAAGTGGACATTATTTGTGAAAGTGTTGCTCCCAGTGTGTGGGCGGAACTTGAACTTAGGTCAGCTTGTAATGACCCTGAGGAGATGCTGCAGACCATTCAGCAGGTATATGGAGAGCAGCGCAGCATGGTGGAGCTGGCTGCGGCTTTCTTTCAAGTAACACAAGATGCAGAGGAATCCATCATGGATTTCTCTCACCGGGTCCACAAAGCCTTTCGTTTGGTGCTGGAAGCTCAGAGAAAGAGGGGCATGGTTGCTTGGGAACCAGTGATCCTAAGAGACTGGTTTGTTGCCAAACTACATAATGTTCTCAGCAGGAGAATGGCAGAGGAGAGGATATTGCATGACCCGTCAGTGACTTTCCTTTGTGTTAGAGACTTGGCCATGCGATGGGCTGGTGTGTCGTTAGCTCCAGAAGTCTGTACATACCAATATGTAGAACGTCAAGATTACAGTTCAGAGAGGTGGCCTAATGCCAGTGGTCGGTGTCAAGGGGTCCAGCATGATGATGTGGTGGTGGAGGAACTTCGAGCTAAGCTAGGTCGGATGAGAGCCTTAGCTGATTCGTTGCTGCAGCCCAAGGTACAACGCAAGAGGTGCAATGTTTGTCGAAGCCGCACACACCTCCAAAACAGGTGTCCGAAGAGAGGGGTTGGTGTTATTCAGAACCCCTCTGGAGTCAATTGTAGCAAAGCATTTGCCAACGTAAGCCACCGAGACCAGCAGGGCCTTAAGCGACAACAGAGTCCGCCCCAGGTTGAACCTTCTAAAGGATCAGCCCCAGCAGTTCAGGTGGGTGCAGTGTCAACTTCTGGTAGCCGGATGGTTATGTGTGGCAACCGGAG
>JACEFZ010010581.1:195000-203385 GCA_014155875.1 Cepaea nemoralis
CATCTCACACGATCACCGGAATCTCGGATGACGTGTGTGTTCTTGACGCGGTCATGTCATGTGCCAATCCAGCAATCTATATCGTTGTCTTTATCCTTGCTTTTCTGTCACCAAGTTTGCCAGTTGTCACCAAGTTTTCACGTTAATGTTTCTCAAAACATGCCCACCCAATGGTGACGTCAACTGTCTAATGTCTCCAATCAATCTGCGGTACTTATCTGCTAGTTACACAACTGTCTAATGTCTCCAATCAATCTGTGGTACTTATCTGCTAGTTACACAACTGTCTAATGTCTCCAATCAATCTGTGGTACTTATCTGCTAGTTACACAACTGTCTAATGTCTCCAATCAATCTGCGGTACTTATCTGCTAGTTACACAACTGTCTAATGTCTCCAATCAATCTGTGGTACTTATCTGCTAGTTACACAACTGTCTAATGTCTCCAATCAATCTGTGGTACCTATCTGCTAGTTACACAACTGTCTAATGTCTCCAATCAATCTGCGGTACTTATCTGCTAGTTACACAACTGCCTCTTCGTTTCTCTGTTGACCCAGGACATGTGTTTCTGTTGGAACAAGACATGTGTTTCTGTTGGAACAAGACATGTGTTTCTGTTGGAACAAGACATGTGTTTCTGTTGGAACAGGACATGTGTTTCTGTTGGAACAGGACATGTGTTTCTGTTGGAACAAGACATGTGTTTCTGTTGGAACAGGACATGTGTTTCTGTTGGAACAAGACATGTGTTTCTGTTGGAACAAGACATGTGTTTCTGTTGGAACAGGACATGTGGTTCTGTTAGCCCAGGATATGTTTTATTTGTCTGTTCACCCAGGATATGTTTTGTTTTCTATTTGCGGAAGAAAAGTTTTGTTTCTCTGTTCACACAGAACATGTTTTGCTTCTCTGTTCACCCAGGACATGTTTTGTTTCTCTGTTCACCCAGGACATGTTTTGTTTCTCTGTTCACCCAGGACATGTTTTGTTTCTCTGTTCACCCAGGACATGTTTTGTTTCTCTGTTCACCCAGGACATGTTTTGTTTGCCTTTTCGCCCAGGACATGTTTTGTTTCTCTGTTCACCCAGGACATGTTTTGTTTCTCTGTTCACCCAGGACATGTTTTGTTTGTCTGTTCACCCAGGACATGTTTTGTTTGTCTGTTCACCCAGGACATGTTTTGTTTGTCTGTTCACCCAGGACATGTTTTGTTTCTCTGTTCACCCAGGACATGTTTTGTTTCTCTGTTCACCCAGGACATATTTTGTTTCTCTGTTCACCCAGGACATATTTTGTTTCTCTGTTCACCCAGGACATGTTTTGTTTCTCTGTTCACCCTGGATATATTTTGTTTCTCTGTTCACCCAGGACATGTTTTGTTTCTCTGTTCACCCTGGATATATTTTGTTTCTCTGTTCACCCAGGACATATTTTGTTTCTCTGTTCACCAAGGACATATTTTGTTTCTCTGTTCACCCAGGACATGTTTTGTTTCTCTGTTCACTCAGGACATGTTTTGTTTCTCTGTTCACCCAGGACATGTTTTTGCTTGTCTGTTCACCCAGGACATGTTTTGCTTGTCTGTTCACCCAGGACATGTTTTGTTTCTCTGTTCACCTAGGACATATTTTGTTTCTCTGTTTACCCAGGACATATTTTGTTTCTCTGTTCACCCAGGACATGTTTTGCTTGTCTGTTCACCCAGGACATGTGTTGTTTCTCTGTTCACCCAGGACATGCTTTATTTCTCTGTTCACCCAGGACATGTTTTGCTTGTCTGTTCACCCAGGACATGTTTTGTTTCTCTGTTCACCCAGGACATGTTTTGTTTCTCTGTTCACCCAGGACATGTTTTGTTTCTCTGTTCACCTAGGACATGTTTTGTTTCTCTGTTCACCCAGGACATGTTTTGTTTCTCTGTTCACCCAGGACATGTTTTGTTTCTCTGTTCACCCAGGACATGTTTTGTTTCTCTGTTCACCCAGGACATGTTTTGTTTCTCTGTTCACCCAGGACATGTTTTGCTTGTCTGTTCACCCAGGACATGTTTTGCTTGTCTGTTCACACAGGACATGTTTTGTTTGTCTTTTCGCCCAGGACATGTTTTGTTTCTCTGTTCACCCAGGACATGTATTGTTTCTCTGTTCACCCAGGACATGTTTTGTTTGTCTGTTCACCCAGGACATGTTTTGTTTGTCTGTTCACCCAGGACATGTTTTGTTTCTCTGTTCACCCAGGACATGTTTTGTTTCTCTGTTCACCCAGGACATGTTTTGTTTCTCTGTTCACCCAGGACATATTTTGTTTCTCTGTTCACCCAGGACATGTTTTGTTTCTCTGTTCACCCTGGATATGTTTTGTTTCTCTGTTCACCCAGGACATATTTTGTTTCTCTGTTCACCCAGGACATGTTTTGTTTCTCTGTTCACCCAGGACATGTTTTGTTTCTCTGTTCACCCAGGACATGTTTTGTTTCTCTGTTCACCCAGGACATGTTTTGTTTCTCTGTTCACTCAGGACATGTTTTGTTTTTTTTTTTTTCGCCCAGGACATGTTTTGCTTGTCTGTTCACCCAGGACATGTTTTGCTTGTCTGTTCATACAGGACATGTTTTGTTTGTTTTTTCGCCAATGACATGTTTTGTTTCTCTGTTCACCCAGGACATGTTTTGTTTCTCTGTTCACCCAGGACATATTTTGTTTCTCTGTTCACCCAGGACATATTTTGTTTCTCTGTTCACCCAGGACATGTTTTGTTTGTCTGTTCACCCAGGACATGTTTTGTTTCTCTGTTCACCCAGGACATTTTTTGCTTGTCTGTTCACCCAGGACATGTTTTGCTTGTCTGTTCACCCAGGACATGTTTTGTTTCTCTGTTCACCTAGGACATATTTTGTTTCTCTGTTTACCCAGGACATATTTTGTTTCTCTGTTCACCCAGGACATGTTTTGCTTGTCTGTTCACCCAGGACATGTTTTGTTACTCTGTTCACCCAGGACATGCTTTGTTTCTCTGTTCACCCAGGACATGTTTTGCTTGTCTGTTCACCCAGGACATGTTTTGTTTCTCTGTTCACCCAGGACATGTTTTGTTTCTCTGTTCACCCAGGACATGTTTTGTTTCTCTGTTCACCTAGGACATGTTTTGTTTCTCTGTTCACCCAGGACATGTTTTGTTTCTCTGTTCACCCAGGACATGTTTTGTTTCTCTGTTCACCCAGGACATGTTTTGTTTCTCTGTTCACCCAGGACATGTTTTGTTTCTCTGTTCACCCAGGACATGTTTTGCTTGTCTGTTCACCCAGGACATGTTTTGCTTGTCTGTTCACACAGGACATGTTTTGTTTCTCCGTTCACGCAGGACATGTTTTGTTTATCTGTTCACCCAGGACATGTTTCTCTGTTCACCCAATACATGTTTTGTTTCTCTGTTCACCCACGACATGCTTTGTTTCTCTGTTCACCCAGGACATGTTTTTCTTGTTTGTTTGCCCAGGATGTCTTTGCATTTCCCCAGGAAACCACATTCCTGCTGTCATCAGGTGTTCATCGACGTCTCAGCTGGTTGTCCATGATGTACATTCACACAACATTAGTGACAGCCATGTGAAAGCAACTGGTTGGATCAGCATCGGAGAAGCACATTTTTTGTGATGTAGCTAGTACAGTCAAATATTACCTGGTCAACTTTTTATATGAGGTAGTGGGTGCAGTGAAATATTACTTGGCCAAAATTAGATGTGAGGTAGCGGGTGTAGTGAAATATTACCTGGTCAATATTTGAGGTGAGGTAGCGAGTGCTGTGAAATATTACCTGGTCAATATTTGATGTGAAGTAGCGGGTGCAGTGAAATAATACCTGGTCAATATTTGATGTGAGGTAGAGAAAGCTGTGAAATATTACCTGGTCAATATTTGATGTGAGGTAGAGAAAGCTGTGAAATATTACCTGGTCAATATTTGAGGTGAGGTAGCGAGTGCTGTGAAATATTACCTGGTCAATATTTGATGTGAGGTAGAGAAAGCTGTGAAATATTACCTGGTCAATATCTGAGGTGAGGTAGCGGGTGCAGTGAAATATTACCTGGTCAATATTTGATGTGAGGTAGAGAAAGCTGTGAAATATTACCTGGTCAATATTTGAGGTGAGGTAGCGAGTGCTGTGAAATATTACCTGGTCAATATTTGATGTGAGGTAGAGAAAGCTGTGAAATATTACCTGGTCCAAATTTGATGTGAGGTAGCAGGTGCAGTGAAATATTACCTGGTCAATATTTGATGTGAGGTAGCGGGTGCAGTGAAATATTACCTGGTCAACATTTGGTGTAAGGTAACGTGAGCAGTCAAATCTAATCCGGGCCAACATTTGATTTGAGGTAGCGTGTGTAGTCACATCTTAACCGGGTCAACATTTGATGTGAGAAGCACCAAGGAACACGGACAGACAGCACAGACAGCAGGAGCAGTCTGAGGTGTTGTGGATTCTAGGAACATAATCCACATATACTGTGCTGAGCCATCATCTGGTCGTAGTGGCCTTCCACTGACCCTTGGATCACCTTCAGACTTGGACCTGAGTCATATGCACAGACAGCCGCAGTCACTCACCCTGGTTGACCTCCCCATGGTTGTTGCCTTCACGAGGAGAGGGTGTGAGCCAATAAAGGCTTCTCTGTTCTGCATGAGCTGGACACTCCTGCAATATGCTAATAAGCTTTTCCCTCAATGTGAAGTGCTAGTACCCTTTTCGCACACCTGGTTGGTTTCTGAGCTTTGAGGGGAGAAGATGAACTCTGCATCCAACTAACCAACCAACGAACAAATCATCTAACTAAATAATCAAGCAAACAACCAACTATCCAACCAACCAACTAACAAACCAGCCAACCATCTTATCAAGCAAGCAAGCCAGCAACCAGCCAACCGATGCTCTCACTAATATATTATCCTATTCATTCTGTATTCAGTATGTACATTACAAGCAAGCCAGCAATCAGCCAACCGATGCTCTCACTAATATATTATCCTATTCATTCTGTATTAAGTGTGTACATTACAAGCAAGCCAGCAACCAGCCAACCGATGCTCTCACTAATATATTATCCTATTCATTCCGTATTCAGTATGTACATTACATGTAATCCAGTTGACGTTGTATCTTCATGTTCGTTCGTGGTCTTCATGTTCGTGAACTGTTGTTGATGTTTATGTTGACTGGACAACGGCTTCAGGTAGCCATATTGTGCTGCGATTGTGTTTGTTTCCTATTTCAAGATCAATCGCGTACATGTTACTGCAGCACCTGGCTTATCGTAAAGCAGTCCTGTGAACTAAATGAAGCAATTCATCATCAACCTTATCAATATTGTTGATTTTATCTCCATTATTGACGTTGCCTCATTTGTTTAAGAATTGGGAAAAGAAGAAAGTCTGATGGGGACAAATCCAATGATATATATTAGTTAGTTAGTTTTTCCTCCTGAGCCTAAGGCGGCGCATAGGGCAGAAGTCCTGACTCTCCATGCTTGGCGGTTCGCTGCTGCCTGTTGTAGATCTTGGATACTTACTTGGCCATTGAATGAGCCTTCTCTAATGATGGTTCTACGCAGGGTCTCTCTTGGCTTCCCCGTTTTCTTTTCCCTACTGGTGACCATATGAGGGCTTGGTTGGGGAGTCTTGTCTTGTCCATTCTGAGTACATTGACCGATGTAGTTCCAACGGCGTCTTCTTATGAAATTGGATACTGTATCTTGCTTAGTCTCTTGTCTTATTTGCGAATTGGTTCTGAAGTCTGTCCAGTGGATGTTTAGAAGTCTTCTAAGACATTTGTTCTCAAAATTGTCTAATGTTTTATCTAAAGCTACCGTTGATTTCCAACTTTCACATCCATACGTTAACACTGGAATCACACAAGAGTTGAAGATTTTAAGTTTTGTGTGTTTGCTGAGTGTCTTTGACTTCCAGATGTTTGACAGTTTATTGAAGGCACTAGATGCCAGTGCGATTCTAGATGATATTTCTGGTGTTGAGTCCCCTGTAGATGTCATTTTGCTTCCTAGGTATGTGAAGCTAGTTGACTTTTTCAAGACGTAGCTGTTCAATTTGGTGTCATCTGAACTGTTGGTAAGATCAATAGTCTTTGTTTTTATGGTGTTAATTTGGAGACCAATTTGCCCTGAAACATTTTGGAGGTGGTTTATTTTCTCTTGGGCATCCGGGTGTGTTGAACTCAAAAGCACTATGTCGTCGGCAAAGTCCAGGTCTTCTAGAATTTTGTCAACCCAATGGATACCCATATTTGTGTTGTTTGTGCATTTGCGCTTGACCCAATCGATAGCTATTCCAAAAAGCATCGGTGATAAGACACAACCCTGTTTCACTCCTGTTTCAACTGAGAACCAGCCAGAGTTGCCTGTTTCTGTTTTTACGCACCAACGTGTCTCTTTTTAGAAAGATTTTATGACGTTGGTATATTTGGTAGAAAAACCATAGATGTTAAGTAGATTCCAAAGTGAAGGACGGTGGATACTGTCGAAGGCTTTTTGAAAGTCGACAAAGTTGGTGATTAATTTCGACTGGAATTCTACGGAGTCTTCAATGATTATTCTGAGGGTGAAAATGTGGTCTATACATGACCGTTTTGGTCTGAAGCCTGCTTGTTCTTCTCTGAGCCTTTCATCTATCGCCTTTTTCAATCTCTCAAGTAACATGCTACAAAAAAGTTTTCCTGGTACTGATAATAATATATGATATATATGGTTGGTGCGAAAAAAATATCTATATACAAATCTTGGCTCCCATCTGTAGAAGCCATGCTTCGTGAAAGGGCACATAGTCTTGAATCGAATGCATATTTTGAGTGTCTGCTTTCCCTCTTTTCCCGAGTTCGTTAAACTGCTCACTAAAAAACTCACGCATACTTCAGGAGTTCATTGAAAATATGAGAATCTTGAATGTTCCTAGTGTCTGTTGAGTCTTTGAAACTTGGGTAAAGACTTGGTTCAACTCTTTGCATACATAGAATATTAGTGATATTGACAACTACAACATGGAAATACAGATAAATCTATTCCAGTGTTATACATCAGCAAACGTTAATTAAGGACTTAAGGATATTATCGCATAGCAAATCGATATTAGAGCATTCCAGGCAAACTCACAGAAGCAAATAGTGTTACGGTGTAGATGTTGACGGATGCAGGAACAATCAATGACAGACAAACACTTAACAGACAAATATCTGACAGAAAAACACCCGGTCTGTTTAATCACACCTGGAAGATGGCAACAGGTGGTCAGCCAGTGGCAAGCACGATGATCCTGCAGCAAATATGTCCCACATATGTTCCTCACTGACCTGGGTATCATGTAGGATATTTGCCTAGGACATTCCCGCGGGCAGCACGTGACAGCAGACCTCGTCACACGTGACCAATTGACTAACAATACAGGCTTAAATGGCCCAGGTCGATTATCGATTACATTCATTATCGATCTCTGTAATCGTTTTGTTTCTGCTTAAAAACGGCACTTGAAAGTTGCATATGTTAAAAATAACTCCATTGACAGCGCGTGTTTTTGCTTTGGCAATCAGTCCTCAGCTGTACGTGGCTGCATAGAGGCGCTGTACGGTATGTGGTCATATATGTTCTCAGCTGTACCTGGCTCCATAGAGGTGCTGTACAGTATGTGACCATATATGTTCTCAGCTGTACATGGCTGCGTAGAGGTGCTGTACAGTATGTGGTCATATATGTTCTCCAGCGGTCTTGATATGTTGATGGATGCTTAGTCTCTCGCTATCTGTTGATGTATCTGTCTGTCTGTCTATGACACCTTACAACACATCTCTCCTGTATGATGATGCCCCACCACACATCTCTCCTGTATGATGATGCCCCACCACACATCTCTCCTGTATGATGACGCCCCACCACACATCTCTCCTGTATGATGACGCCCCACCACACATCTCTCCTGTATGATGACGCCCCACCACACATCTCTCCTGTATGATGACGCCCCACCACACATCCTCCTGTATGATGACGCCCCACACACATCTCTCCTGTATGATGATGCCCCACCACACATCTCTCCTGTATGATGACGCCCCACCACACATCTCTCCTGTATGATGATGCCCCACCACACATCTCTCCTGTATGATGACGATCTACCACACATCTCTCCTGTATGATGACCATCTACCCCACATACTGACGTGCTTGGCGATGTGACGTGCTGGGTGACAAGTTGGGTGGCGCGCTTTTGACGTGATGGGTGATCTGACGTGAGGTGCTAAATGTCGTGCTGGGTGACTTGACGTGCTGGGTGACTTGACGTGCTGGGTGACTTGACGTGCTGGGTGACTTGACGTG